>JACCIC010000300.1:27500-82500 GCA_018907035.1 Sycobia sp. Sy_11
CGACTCCCCACACTGCCACCCCACCTCCTTCCTGACTCTCTCTCTCTCTCTCTCTCTCTTCTCTATATCTCTCCAGCTCTCTTGCTCCTCTCTCACTCTCCCGGTTCATCTCTCACTTATGCAGAAGCACACGCCATTCACATACACTACCGCTCTGCTGCCGCTCTCGCGGTCGACATATATATATATATATATATATATATATATATATATATATATATAGTAGAAGGACGGTAGCAGCAGCAGCAGCGGTGGCGGCTGCGGCACGGGGAAAATTCCAGGGGTTGTAATCTCGATGCTGCAAGCTCGTCGCTCGATCCCTCGGCCATGGAAGCTATATAGAAATGCGTATATATACAGACGGTAGAGCTCGGCAGAGAGGCGGTCGGTACGTTCGTCCCATCCCACCGGAGAGGAAGAGAGAGAGAGAGAGAGAGAGAGAGAGAGAGAGAGAGAGGCAGCCTCGGGAGCGAGAGCCAGCCCGCAGCATTCTCGGGGTATGCTGTACTACAGCCGGCCCGGCGTCGATCGATAGCGTAGCCGTCGCCGGCGTCGTCGTCGTCGTCGTCGTCGTCATTGTCGACGAACACTCCCAAAGTCTCGTCTGGAGAGAAAGAGAGAGAGAGAGAGAGAGAGAGAGAGAGAAACAGGGGAACGGAGTATTAGAGCTGCTGCTATTCTGTAGCCAAGAGGCTTGGTGCCTCTTGCTCTTCCTCTAGCTAGCTCTGTCTGCCTCTCTCTCTCTCTCTCTCTCCTCCGTCTATGCCATTAGGATCCCGTTTCTGTTTACGTATATTGCAGACTATATATACTTATATATATGTGCGATTGCCGCCATCAAAATACTCTCACGCTCTACCCTCGTGCTCGGGCCACGGGCGTATTGTTATTTTTTGCTCTTTCTCTTGCGCGCGCGCGCACGTGTGTGTGTGTGTGTTTTTTTTGCGCGTATTTACGTACGGCCGGGTGTACGCGTCCAAAGCTCATAGATACACATTGCCGTCGCGATTACACGTCGATTTTACGAAAATCTCTCGGTAATTTGAATTTTTTTCCTCTTCTCCGTCTTTTTCTTCTTCTTCTTCTTCTTCTTCTTCTTCATCTCCCTGTCCCGCCTTTGTGCCGATAATTTTTCGCCGGGGCAATCTTTCGGGGCAGGGCAAAGTTATGGATATCGTACAAATATTAGCCGAGATGATTTAACCATCCAGCGGGCCCGCGTGTCTAATATAATTGCAAAATATTATATATATATATATATATATATATATATATATATATATATATATATATATTATAAGAGAAGAGAGAGAGAGAGAGAGAGAGAGAGAGAGAGAGAGTGAGAGAGAGGGTAAGAAGGTACAAGGGTCTAATTGTACTGCGCTCCCTGAATATTATATGAGGATGAAAGGTAAATTGCGTCTCCCAGGCACCATTGTCTCATTATGCGGTATAGCTGTGTTCGTCTCGAGACACATCAGACATTTGCGTGTATGCATAATAGAACTGTAAGCGGTCGCTTTGTGAAAAAAAAACACATCCAATATTATACGTATGATTATCGTTCAATTTTTAATTTGTCGTTTAAATTGAACGGCTTCTTCTTCTTAATTTACAAAATACTTTAATGATTTTGTCTTATTTCCAGGAGAATGCAGAAACGACGGATTGCAATCTGTTCAAATAGCTATGTTATTTGTTAAAATGTTATTTAATATATAACCAATTTAGAAAATAATAATAATAGAAAAATCACGAAAAATATGAGAATCCACGTAATTAAAATTAGGGAATTGATCAGACAAACGATATATACAAATATCACCCGTTTTTTTCTTTTAACCAATGTCTTATAAATCTGTCGTTATAACTAAAACAACGTCGAAAGATCTATATCACATTTAATATCTTCACATGTGCGCTACTTTCAAACGTTTCGTATATCCGCACAGTCTGATAAAATCTCGTGATCAAAGTAATCGCCTAATAAAGTACGGGATAAAACTTTAATAATTGAAATATAAGCATATATTAATAAAAATCAATGGGGCAAAGTAATTTGCCCCAGTGCAATGGAGAAATTAAAGGAGAATTATTGCATAATTTGAACATTTTTTTCTTATTTCGAAATTTTAGAAGTACTCAAAATTCAGAAAAAATGTATATATGTATTTATTTATTTATATTTTAACACAAAAAAAAACAATCAAAAATATTCGTGCAAAAAGTTACGTTTATATTGACTAGTACAAGGTATAAAATTTAATTTTAAATTAAATGAAAATGTAAAATATACATTTGGAACGTGCATTATCTATTCAAAGTCATTTATTTCATATTCTGACGCTTTAAATCATTGCATTCGCTTGTAAAATTGCGAGCCATCTTATTGTCGACTCGGACTGATTTCTTAAACGACACATGGAAAATTCATCAAAATAACAACTACTGCAATTTCGTTGATTTTTTTATCGAATGATTTTAGAAATTTTCAACAAATAGTTGGAGAATGGAATGCGTAAAATATAATTAAAAAAAAAAAAATAGAAAACACACGCACAGCGTATTACGAATGGATAAGCGCCAATGAAGACCATTGGAAACTTAAACTTTCTGTGTATAATTAGTTAAAAACCTTAAAAGATAATAAATTATTGTCGGAAAAAGTGACTTGGCAATCGTCTTCCCGTTACCAGACGCGCATTGCCCTCACCGCGCAGCCTCTAAAATCAAACAATTGATAAATATTAAATTATATCCTTAAAATCTCGACCGATAATCCATAAATTATATCTTTTTCCAGCTCTGCGATGGACGACGTCCCGCTGGCGCAATCTTGGCGGCGAACGAACGACCGGGACGCGATTCCGTGGATCTCAAGCTACGCTCATAATTGCACATTGTATCGAACACGTCGATTCGATCGTCGATCGTTGATGAATAAACGCCCCATAATGGCGAGGATTTTCGGATTCGGGAGACCAAAGAAGGAGGAAAAAAAAAATAAATAAAAACAAAAAAAAAAAAAAAAGGAAATCCCCATCGACGTGCGCGCTAAAGACTCGAAGGAGCGAGGAAATAGGCACATACCAACGGGGAAGAATTTTCCTTTTTTTTTTTCCATTATTGGCAGAAGGTAAAATAAGCAATCATCGGCGGCCTGTAAGCGCATATAATCATCGCCGACCTCGGTACCGGCGAGGTTCGCGCCAGCGCATCGCGGCTCCGAAGATCGCGCCACGTAGAATGCGTCTATCCGTAATAGCTCTCTCTCTCTCTCTCTCTCTCTCTCTCTCTCTCTCTCTCTCTCTCTCTCTCTCGCGCGCGCATCATCATTACCCGCCGACTCGGGGAAAGTTACGCGTATAATGACTGCGAGCTAGGAGGAGCTAGGTGGAGAGAGAGAGAGAGAGAGAGAGGGATGGATGGGGTTGTGCGGTAAACCTCCTTTCCTCCGCCTCCTCCGCGCCCCGCGCGAGGGTCGAAGCTGCAGCCGCGGGATTGGACCGCGGTCGCGTGGGTGTTTTACGTACGCGCGCGCGCGCACCCACGCACGCGCGCATATTATACATGCGCATATACGGAAGGCGACCCGTTAAACGCCCGGGCGCTAAATTCGTTTTAATACAAACGGCCCTAGGTGCGCGAGATCGGGAGTGAGACGAGGAGTGAGATAGCGAGAGAGGAGTGAGGATAGACGGAGATGGGGGAGTGAGATAGACAGAGAGAGAGAGAGAGAGACAGAGAGAGAGAGCTGAGAGAGGAGAGAGAGAGAGAGAGAGAGAGTCGACGTGTACGTAAGGGATGAGAGACTAGCCGGCTGTCTCCGAGGGCGTTTTGGAATTTGTTCATTGCGTCATGCTACTAGAGTCGGGAGGGGAGGGGGGAAGAATTGCGCGACATCAGCGAGTAAAGGAGGGAGGTAGAGGAGCGTCGAGAATTCCGAGAACCATCCCAAGATGACGGATGTCGGCGCGATTGAGTCCCTCTCTCCTCTCTCTCTCTCTCTCTCTCTCTCTCTTTCTCTGTGCTCTATCCCTCTTTCGGGCTTCATTTGCGCTCGGTTTAAGAGCGATTTTATGCGCGCGCGTTATATTGTGTTTGACGCGGCGCTTTCTCGCATCGTATCGTATTATTATGACGATCGCGAACGAGCGATCGAAATGACTGATGTTTTCCTATATACTATATATATATATATATATATATATATATATATATATATATATATATGCCATTATGTACATTTTTTTTTTTTTAATAATCCGTTAATTTCTGTGGTAACAACGTCGCAGGACGCGCGGTAATCGCAGTTTCGAGAACGGTGGACATTGAGAATGAACTGAACGTTCGTCTACTCGTACGTATAATATACTGCAGCGTTGCTTTTGTAATTATAAACTGATAAAAATAGACAACGCCCTGGAATTTTGCGAAATGATTATAAATATTTACTTCGATAAATAATAAATTAATCTAATGTAAACATGTATAAAGTTAAAATGAAGCTTAAATTAATCGAACGTCTAATGATTAAGTATTGTCGCTGTGTATGCGTACCTGTGCACGCGTGCGAGAAATCGAAAGACCGCTGAGATAATCGAGGCGAGCAAAAAATTTATCGACCGCAACGAGTGCCAGCGCCGTTCGATCTTCGACGAGGCTATAATTCCCTTTGCCCCAGAGGCAGAGCCGCAGCAATTTTCACGGCCGGCGCATTAAATATTGCGCAAAGCGTCGCGCGGCCCCACGAGGCTGCGGAATCGTTTCACGCACTTTACGCGACGGCATAATTTACTAACGCGCCGTACCGGACAACGAGGATGCGTATCGTCGGATTGCTATTAGCGGATCTTTAATAAATTCTGTGGACGGTCTATGAGGTCCAGGTGAGGCCTTCGCTGACCGCGCGTCAACTGAAAACACTTGAGTTATGCGCAATATGCGCGTATAATAAAGACATAGCTCTTTTGATAAGTTCGAAATTTACGTAGTTCCGTCCAAGACACTCCGTTCGTCTGTATATATATATATATATATATATATATATATATATATATGCATTATTTCCTATCCCATCGGCAGCGCGATCAGCCTGCCCATATTTTTGAATTATGCGCGATTTACAGGCACAGAAAGTGTGCGCGGCCATAACGGCGCTGAGGAGGACAAGGTCCGACGGAACGCCGAACGACAGACACGGCACACGCGATGCGCTTAAATCTTTACATATATAGATACGGGGCCCCCGCCTCTTTCGTCCTAGAAATAAAAAAGCAGAAAAAAAAACTAAAGAACTCCGGGAACGTGTGCGGCATCTCTCGGACGGACAATCCCACGGCATCCTGTCTCCGGTCGCAGGGCCTTATTGGTTTGGAAATCCAACCCGCGATCGATATATACGTACATACCACGCACGTTCACGGCGGACAGGAGATCAAAAAAAATAAAAGGGTAACAGGCCGGAAAATCCATAGGAGGCCGCTCGATCGACACTCGGCGCGGGCATCGGAGAATCGAAAAGTTGGAGCGTGCGTAATTTCGTAGCACGATAGCCGGCCGCGCCGCGCAAATACGTTATGTCTGGTGGGTCGGTAACGAAGAGAGGAATGTCGAATAAAAAGATTGTATGATATTTGTTTTTGCCTATGTGTGTGTGTGTGATAGTGAGCGAGAAAGAGAGAGCGAGAGAGAGAGAGAGAGAGAGAGAGAGAGAGAGAGAGAGAGAGAGAGAGAGAGTGAGATGTGTAGACCAAATGCATGTCAGCACTTCAGTATCTGTAGAACGACCGTTATCCTACAACACTTTCCTCCAACTCGCCATCGGGTATCTTTATAAACGCCTCGATTGCGTGGTCTTCCCTAGGAAAACCCTCCTGTACCCACGTCCTTCCCCGCCCCCGCTCTCTCTTCTCTCTCTCTTAATCTGTGCCAAAACGCAGAGCTGCGAGGGCATTTCTATCGGGTTTATTCGCGAGGAACGAGAAACGAAGATGAAGAGGAAGGAACGAGGCAGAAGGAGCAGGGGCGGAGAATCGCGAGCCGCACTCCCGTCCGGCGCGACGACGATTGTTTAACTACGAATTTTCATCTGGTTATGTAAATTACGGCTTTTATTCGCATTTATTAAAGCTAATTTCAAAGTAAAATAACGCTAAGAGTGGCCGATGATATTTTTCTTATAATCCCCTCGCCTCACCGCCCTGACCAGTACCACCTCGCTCCCAAGTGGGCAATAAAACAGATAGTTTATTGTTGAAAAGGCTTATAAGACGATATTCACTCGTAAAGAAAATCTCGTTGTTTACGGTGTAAATTAAAATTTTTTTTTTCCCTCTCTGAAACGTTTGTAACCATCTCTCCTCCTTCCCTCCCCCCCCCTCTTTCACTCTCTCACTCACTCCTCCTCCTCCTCCTCGATTCCCCCTCGCTCTGCCCCACCGCTCGGCGACGCGCGAATCGCGATTATTGTACATAATGCAAGGAGGAAAAGGGCGGGACGGAGGGACGGAGGGGGGGGGTGGCCAAGCGCTACTTACAAGAACATCAACGGGGGGGAAAATGCGCAAGGGACGCCGGGCCAAACGAGCCGAATCCATTAATTATCGTTGCAATTTAAATAAATCTGCGGTATCGGTAACGAGGCCTAAAGCATAATATATACGCGCCGTAATGTACGCGCTTATCGAGCGCGCGGGAACAAGCGTAAGAAAATAATCCGAGCTCGGGAACGGGAAAAAAGGGGGAGGGGTAGCGCTGGCCGTAGAGAGAGGGGGGGAGAGGAGCGAGAGGCAGGGAGGAGACGCAATTATACGCCTCTTCGTTAATTATACGCGGTGTATATTATCTGTACGTGTATACGAGTAATGGCTCGGCGACGTCGGCGACGTAACTTAAGGCTCGTTCCCTGCCGTTTCGGGACGGGCCGCGGGACCAGATAACGCGCAAAAATTACGGGACTGGCGTAAAATTCGAACTATAAATAAGATCTAAATATATATATATATATATATATATATATATATATATATATATATATATACCTATGTAATTATTGCGGACTTCGAGAAAGAGCGAGAGAGAGAGAGAGAGAGAGAGAGAGAGAGAGAAATTACCTCGTCGTATCGACAATACACTGTTCGTATTAACGTTTCAATTTCTTCGCGCTGTTCATTACGCGTGTAATTCGCGTTCTTTAAGAATACCGCTAATTGCGGTGCTCTCGTTAAACTACGTGGCAATTGAAAAAATTACTTACTCTTCTCTGTCCAGCGCCAAAAGCGGCAACTGGACTTTTTGAACGAAAACGGCAAGGAATTTATTGCCCAAAATGTTGCTTAAAAGCTCGACTGAGCTTGTATTCGTGTATAAACAACGCGCCGATACGGATGCAGTCTTAAATTTGAACTTGCCAGATCGCGAATGAGTCGACGGCGTCGGTGAACTTTTTTACTACTGTACAGAATCAATCATGGCGTTTCGCGGGACTTTGCTTTAGCCGCGGGATGAGCCGTACCTGCTAGTAATCAAGAATGTTTTTACGACAATGATTTGATGCCGAAATTCGGCGTCGGATTAATGCTGAATTCTTCCACAAAAAAAAAAAAATAGGTCATCGTACACTCGGTTAATTTTCCTACACCGGTGTAAGCGTAGAGACTAACGCTGCTTGGTAGTCGATGATAACGATTCGCCCTTGGAGGGCCGGAATGACGCCATTTTTGGCGCAATTTTTTTTTTTCTCCCTTCAACCATTCCCATTGCCAGGATACTTTCACACGCTAAAATTTGCATGGAATCCAAATTTCGAGCCCAAATTGAGATATCGCGGTTTGCCACTTCTTCCGATTTGCAATTTTAATGATGGCAATCGCCTCTATAGGTGTCGGGTATATCCGTTACTTCGTTTCTCGCAGCTACTACAATTAAGATACGTATATAAATTTCAGCGCGAATAGGGTCAGAATCATGTCAATATATATATATATATATATATATATATATATATATATATATATATAACATATTTCAGTTTTATCATTCGTCGTTACTCAAAGGAGACTTCTTCGAAACTGATCAAAATCTAGTTTCGAATGCCGCGGATGTACTATTCCACTGCGTATAACCCAATGCTTTTATAATGACCATATGAAAAGTGAACTGCGATAATGATTTATTGGTCATCTTTTGAAAAACATTTTAACAAAAAAAAAAAAAAAAAAAAAAAATGAAAAAAAAAAAAAAAAAAAAAAAAAAAGGACTATATCTTGTTTTATCATTATTTTAGTTAATATATTATATTATAAAGATTGTAAAACCGATAAAAATTGTTATTAATTTGAGTCAACCAGCTAATTTTAGAATAATCCCTGGGGGGCGAGGGGAGGGGGGGGAGAGATACGCAGCTTTCACAGTGATTGTACATCCTATGCGTGGAGCCAGCACCATTGGATCGAGACGATCTGGCCGAGCTAACGGATTTATAACGGCGCCGCGGTGGGCCGGGATTTTTGATCGGCTGCGAAGCGAGAGTCCGGGCCTCGCTCAATAAAACTTCTGTAAATATAAAGTCTCGAGTAGGGAGGCAGGCTCGTATTCTCTCTCTCTCTCTCTCTCTATATATATATATATATATATATATATATATATATATATATATATATATATTCAGCGAACACATTCGCGGCGAACGCCCCGTTATTATTAATAGGAGCATCAGGGCTCCCCTGATTTATTGGTTGAGAGTTATTTGCTGATTAAAGCTTTTTACTGTATAATACGCGTAAGCCACACCATCCGACTCTCTCGGCTTATTTCATCGGGATCACGTAGCCCCAGGCTGGTACCTATATAATATGATACAGGCCGTATATATGTATATATATATATTGCTATATGGCTTTCCTGAACGCGCAACTAATTATATATACGAGCATGTATAGTATTGCGTACTTGGCTCTCTCTCGCGCTCTCTCTCCCTCTTGAGAGAAAGATATGCTATTTTTTTTCCTGTTCTTCCTTCGTCGTGTGCCTCCTCCCTTAACCTCTCGTCGATATGTATGTATGCATTAATAACGATTTGTAATACCGAGGAGAGATATAGAGACGAAGAGGAAGAGAGGGGGTGGAGAGTGATAAGATTATAAAGCTCGGAGAACAAAATTAGCGGGGGATATTTTGCCCAAGCTGCCGAACCGAAATATTACATTATCATCGCGTATATATATATATATATATATATATATATATATAACTATACGTATGTAATATTCCTCGCTCGCCCCGGGAATTCTGCGCGCGTTATTATCGTTATCGGCCGCATTAATGGGAATTAAAAATGCTTTTTAAGCCTCGCGGTTTATTCGCCCGTCTTAAGTATAAATTAAACATGGCGAAAAACGCTTTTAACGTCATATCGGCGCTCGCGAACGCTCGTCTGCGCGTAGGAGTCTGTTCTCTCGCTCTCTCTCTCTCTCTCTCTCTCTGTATCTCTTGAGCTTGGGTATATGTAGGAAGAAAAAATTTTTCTTCAACTATCGAATTGCCGCCGCGCCATCTTGGCACGAGCGAGAGAGCGTTGAAATAATAAAATGCTCAATTTATTCGCTCTTGATAAGGTAAATTTATACAGCCAAAGGATCGAAAACGTGTATCTGTATATGCAGACGTATATATATATATATATATATATATATATATATATATATATATATAATCCTTGAGAGAGGGATTCTTGGCAACGAGAGAGAAAGAGAGGGAGGGAGAAATCGATGTTTTCCATTTAGCAATATTATTAAATTCAGCGAGAGAGCGCGAGCTGGAGCCAGTGAAACGATATATATATATATATATATATATATATATATACATATATATATATATACACCAATAGGGGAATATGCGCGCATTCGTACATTCGAATGGTCATGATTAAATATAGATATACCCAGAGGACAAAATTGGTGCATTGATATATATATATATATATATATATATATATATATATATATATATATATATGCCTATGCGCAAGCGCATTATAATAACAAATATACCGATGTGCCTATATATGTACGTATATTTTATATATATACACTTCGGTACGGCGTGCGCCTAGATTCTCGATAAAGAGAGCCTTATATATTGCAGAACGAGTTCGATCGTAAAAAGGTTTTCCAACACGGCTGTATTATTACATGGCCGCGTATTCGAGCTCCTTCATTTTTTTTCCCTTCTCTCCGACCACCGCCAACCCCCCCCCCTGCCTCCTGCCCCATCACCGCAATCGCACCTTTCGTTTCATTGTGGTTACACGGGGGTAGTAGCGCACCGCGTTCGAGGCATTCGCGTACTCGCGCGTATGTAGATCCGCGCGGCGCCTTGCTAGCCGGTCGAAGCGTGTATAAGTACATATTATACGCTCCGATACGAATAAACATGGGGAGGGGGGAGGGAGAGATAGTGGGGTTAAAAGAGAGTGCATAGGACGAGCGACTTTGTTCACGGGTGCCTACAAATTTTTGCTGTCCTGTAGCGACCGTGTCTAACGTGCTTGGGTATATACGAATCTATATATATGTGTGTGTGTATGTATATTATAAACAACGCAGTTCATAATGGGGCAAAAAAACATCAACAAGAGGGTACTGAACTTGTAAGTGCAGTGACATGTTATATATATATATATATTTCACCCTCTCTTCTCATAGATGTTCCCCAGCGTTCAAGCTTATATGCGCATTGTCGCATATACCGTCCATTACTATACATATTTTGATATGGTTCTCGCCTCGACTGTCTTATTATTTTTATTATACATAATATGCGTATCGCGAATGAACTTATGCGGTTGCACACGCGCACGCACACACACACACACACACACACACACACACACCACATATATATAAAACCCTTAAATTTACAACTCGCGCTTGCATCGAAAGAACGAGGAGCCGTTTCTACTTTCTAGCGCCATCTCGGTCAAACCGAGGGTCAGACCATAATTTATATAAGAAACAACTCGGGCCCCCCCCTCTCTCTCGCTCTCTCTCTTCCCTCTCGCCCTTGTGTGCGTGCACGTGTGCGATAAAACCCTGTAAATAATTATCCGGATTCAAGTATATCTACAGCGGAGAGGACATCGGCATCGGCCGAGGGCCACTGAGCGCGCGCGGCCTTATAAGCCGGGAATCTCATGCGCTCGACCGTCGCGTCCCGTCGTTGTTCCAGCGATAAATATATACCTATATATATATATACACAAAACGTTCCTCTCTCCTGGGTGTGTGTTATAGCGATATTCGGCTTTTCTCTCTCTCTCTCTCTCTCTCTCTCTCTCTCTCTCTCTCCGCGTCTCTGCCTCCGTCTCTCCCTGCCTCATCCGGAGTTCTCGTTGGCTCTGTCCCCCCGCGCTATCCCTCTTTCGATCGCGCCCGCCGGTACGCTCCCGCCATTTCTCGTGTACGGTAGAGGTGGGTGTATCCTGTATATAGGTATAGAATTTTCAGGGCTTCGTTGGTGTAGGTGTACATAATACACACCGCACGGAGAGAGACGCGCGAGAGAAAAAGGAGGAAAAGTTCGAGGAAGGGAAGGGAAGGTGGGGCGCGGTAGTGACGGCAGCGTCGGCGGCAATGGAGCGCGGGGGACTCGCATACAACGAGCTCCGAGCGTATATAATGGTGTATATACAGGTATATATGTATATGTGTGTGTGTGTGCCAGCGTGTGTATGTGTACGATATACGCGCACATTTACCTACACATACTCGCGCCAGGGATATCGACTTTCGAAGGAGGTGGATGGAGGAGGAGGAGAAGGACGGGAGATAAAAGAAGAAAGAACTTTGTAAATTACTGCGTGCCCTATCGCTAAAATTATCTCCTCCCTCGCCCGCCACCCTCCCACTCCCGTTCGCCCGGCCGAGCTCCCTCGGCGAGAGGGCAGCTTGCGCGCGCGCGCGCGCGGGCGCTGGTATTTTTTCTTTCTTTTTCTTTTTGTTTGCGCGCTTTTTTCTCTACCTTCCTCTCCCTCGTCCTCTTTCTCGTTCTTTTTTTTTCGTTCGCTCTTTTCCTTTAATTTCTTTCTTTGCTCTAAGCCCTCCCCCCTCCTCCAGACCACCCTCGCTTCCCTTTGCAAAGGGCGACCGCGGCGCGATTGCCCGGTAGTTTTTTGTGTTTTTTTTTTTTTTAAATTATTATTATATTCGTGGGCTCGCTCGCGCGCTATTATATTACATGCCCGGCGCGTATATATAATTGTCATGCCGCCAAGCGTGAAAGCGAACTTAATTATGGAATATATATATATATATGTGTGTGTGTGTGTGTGTGTGTGTGTGTGTGTGTGTGTGTGTGTGTGCGTATGCGCGCGCGGGTGTGTGTATGCTGCGTATTCTCGACAAAGGCGCGTTATAAACGGAGCAGCAGCTTATAAATAATTAAATTATAAGCGGAATAATGTTTTACGGAAAAAATATCTGGCTTTGCGTATATTCGTGCGAGTAGCAGGTTCTGTATAAATACATATGTGTGTGTGTGTGTGTGTGTGCGTATACACCTAAAGCGCGGAAAGGACAAAGAGATAACTACTTCTTACTCAAGACGTTTATAACATACTGCGCGGTCGGTTGCTCGCGTTTCTTCCCTTTTTCTTTTGCCGACACTGTATGTACGTACGTACTGTGTGTATATTACAGAGATATATATATATATATGTACATTTACGCAGATCATAGCACGCGCCCGCGCGCTCGCCCGCATTTTTTAAATTGTATGTACATACGCGCGTAACGCGCCGTATAATAATATAAATATATAGTTCCATTACGTATCGTATTCTTCGAATATACGTAAACCGCAAAACAGCAGCAACTGCAAAAAAAAAAACAAAAAAAAATCACTATCTGAATAAATAAAAACGAAACGAGCGCGATTTGCAACAATGTTTCCAAAGCCGCGCGTCTTATCTGCGATCAGACGCGGGAGTTTCATAAATTTAAACGCGAATTTCGCGATAATTAACGTTGCGCTTTACGCGCGTTCGCCCCCCCCCCCACGTCTCATCATCGCCCTTCTATCTTATAACGAGTAAATGACGAGTCCCCGCGGGGACGAAGGCGAGCCAGAGATGTATGTGCGATTTGCAAGATATATATTATATATATTATACTTTTGATCGCGCGTAGAGTCGAGCAAATATATATATATATATATATATATATATATATATATATATATATTTATATGGATGCATCTAAACGCTGGTTTCGTATTGTTTTATGCGGAATTAATATACAACAATTTATGAATAAAAGGTCCGTTGAAGAAATGATCGTCACCTCGTAAGTGTAAAAAGCATCGAACGAAAATTTCGGAACGAGAAAAGTCTCGGAACCTTCAAGTTTGGCAGTTGTGAAAAATTCTCGTTGAACGTTTATTGACGATAGTGTAATTGTTCTTTATTGAAATAATTCATTTTATGGCTGCTTCTGCGAAATCGATTGTAAATAATGAGATTGTAATTGAAATTATAATTCCATTAGTTTATGAAAAAGAATCCAAAACCGAAAGAAGTATATTTATTATAGTTTAATTCAAATGTTATCATATACCATAGAAAGCTTGGAATCTGTAATCTATGCGTAATGTGTGCGATGAGTAAACAGTGAAAATTGAAATTAAAACAAAGAATTCAAGAAAATTTTCATTAGCGCTACTGTCTACGTTTTGGACTTTTCTATAAGGTTCTATATTCAGTCTGAAATAGATTGCTGATCTATCTAAGTCGCTTTGAGACTCTCACATATTTTATTGATATTTTTTTTCTACAGAACGAGCATTATAAATACATTTGTCATTTAATAAAGAATTTTTCATCGATAATAGATTGTTTTTATTTAATTATAAATCCTTACCAACGTTTTATTGAATCTCGCATGTAAGTATCTAGAATTATTCTTAATTTTAACATCGATACACCCAAGAATAACCTTAAAAATCTGCACAATTTTCAGTTTTTTGAAAGGAAACGAAAATACAGCTTCAATACTTTTTCGAATGCGAAATTGCCCCATCTGTGGCTCTGTAAGGGAGTTACAAAAAAATCAAACTATAAATTCAATTTTGATAGGTCAAAAGGAAAATTCCAACAGCGACTTACAGCGGAGCTCATCTCGGACGATTTCGCTCTACATTCGCTCGTTTATAGAAATCTTATAGCTCTCGTTCGGTCGGAAGAGAGAAACACCCCCCTCCCCCCATCCCGTTTCAATAGGCCCGCTCGCGTCTTTAACGTTCTATGTTTCTTTCGCGATCTCGTACGGTCTTCGAGCTCCTAGGGCCTTTCACCGAGCCCGTAATCGCGCAGTTTCATAACGGTTTACCAAGTTATAAATCGAGTCTTTTGCATTTTTTTTTTTTTTTTGCCACATTGCGAATGGTGAAATTGTTTGTATGTTCTCTGAAAATGTATCTAAGTGGATTTTCCGAATAATGAATGTCATATGCTACAGTTTAAAGAGGGCGTGAACTCGGCTTAAACCGAAAGCTAAAACGAACGAACAAGCATGTCGACTACGAATTTTTGATCGTATGCGATGCTAACTCGAATTTGTAACTGAAAGAGGATTCCAGCACAGACTTTCAGTAAAGGAAGGATTCTAACCTGAAATTTTCAACGCGGAGATTCGCACCTTTTGATCAAGTGAAAATTACGCTTTTTTAATGAGAAGAAAATCGGTTTTCGCGCGGTGATTGTATTACAACTGAAAGTTTGATGTATACATAAGTATTTCTCCGAGTACCACTCGTCACTACGTACCTCCGCGTTGAAATTCCAATCGCAATTTTCCGCTCCCATAAAGCACGGGACTTGGGCTCGCGCGATTCCCCAAATTCGAAGATCCGTCGACGTAATTCGAAATGCGCTACCCCGGCGCGAAACTCTCGATTGCCCATTCTTCACGAATATAAGCGTGGAAAAAGCGCCCTTCCCTTGCGCCATCCGTGAATTTACGCATAGAAATCCTGTATTGTATATCCTATATCGCCCTCGATCGAGTCCTCGCGTTACAAAATCCACGCGCACACGTACGGGAAACTCGAGAGAAGGGAGGGCTCTTTTACTCGCGGGGGAGGGCGGCGCGAGGTGGGAGATTTAACGGTTAATACGCGCGAGATTTAATCGATGTCGTAAAACGTAATTTTAATTGCGATACGGTCTACGCGCGCGCTCGTACGCTCTGTCTCTGTCTCTCTCTCTCTCTCTTTCTCTCTTACACCCCGAGCTTTCCCGTCAATTTTTAATACTGACCTAGTCTCTCTCCTCCGCACTCCGGCCCGGCATCGCGGCCATCGGCTGTGGCTGCGGCGGCGGCGGCGGCACGCGGGTGATAATCGCGAGCCGTAACTTTTACTTTTGCCAAGATATATATATATATATATGAACCTCCCCGGGGGCCATGAAATATTCATGAGGGCAATAATCGAATGTATATAACAGCCATAGAAACAGCTATACGTAAGACTATAAAATCGCTCGTGGGTGGAGCGTGCCGCGAGCTTTGCGAAATCCCCCCCCCCTCCCTCCGGCCCCCTTCCCGAGGATCTTCGCTGTCCGTCACTGGCGTGATCGCCTCTCGCTTCTTCGGTCGGTCGCACTCTCGTGAACTTGACTCTATATACATATATATAAAAAGGGTTTTTCGCACTTATAGCTTTCGTCTCCTCCACACGCACGTTTGTCCTGGATGCCTGCATATAGGGATCGCGTGCACAGTCTCTAAGCCGTCCGTGTGCGCAGGATGAAAAGAATAAGAATATAAACAACAACAATAACAACAACAACAACAATCGTATTAATAATACTATAAATATAGCTCGAAGGTGACGTTATATACGCGAGGTATATAACCCGGAGCCTTACCCGGGTGACAGGGGGAGTGGGAGAAGAAGGAGGAGGAGACAAGGAGATATTTTCGATTTTTATAAAAATTTTAAGCCTCTCCGATTTGTGTATATACATATATATGCATGCGTCCGTGCATACGCACATATATAATACTATATAGAAGCGCGCGCATAAAATCAACGAAATGGAGTCTCTCACTTCTTGTCTCTTGCTTTTTCCCTCTCTGTCGATCGCCCCCGGTTTCTATATATATAATAAACTGCCGGAGACAGGAGGAAAAAAGGAGCGTATATTTATGCCGGCGATAATTTCAAATTAAAGTTACCCGGACTTTATTATATAAATATATGTACTATATGTCGGCCCGGGCTCGAAAGAGAGAGAGAGAGAGAGAGAGATGGAGAGACTATTGAGCTTTCGCAATCGAGGCACACACGCGTCGCTGCTGAATCAACAGTTTTTCCACGGAACTCGCAGCCCGCTCGTATAGAGAATCGCCGACTGAAAAGTTATAATGTGTATGTATTATATAGTCAATTTCTAGGCTCGCTCTCGAGCCCAAGGGGAGCTAAGCGGGAAAAGTGCGTTGATGTGTACACACGCATATATACGTAAAAAAAAAAAATATATATATATATATATATACAACCTCTCCCATTGCCATTTAAATGTTAAAACTATCCAAAATTAGCATAATTTTCCCCCAGCAGAGAGCTCCATCCGACGTTTTATATCGACGATCAATAAGTCGCGAAAAGTAAATTTTATTCCCCATAGACGACAATAAATCCCGCTATCAGAATGGGAATTCGTTTACTATCT
This sequence comes from Sycobia sp. Sy_11, assembly GCA_018907035.1. NCBI lineage: Eukaryota > Metazoa > Arthropoda > Insecta > Hymenoptera > Epichrysomallidae > Sycobia > Sycobia sp. Sy_11. Next base: position 44,236 of record JACCIC010000300.1, read on the forward strand.
TATATATATATATATATATATATATATATATATATATATATATATCCTTATATAATTATATAACTATTATAAATCTCCCGGTCGGCTGATTCACTCGATTCTCTGTAAAACGAATCACACGGTATTTATACATGTGTATATATATACTTCCCAAGGTGACTTAACGAATATAAATAACATTTTAATAATTTCGAGTGAAAATAAGTAGAATGCATGATGTATCTAAAATTTTGCTCTTGAATCTCTTTCCAAAATATCCGTCGCCCCGCACGTACGCGTCTCGGCGTAAAGAGGACGCCGTGAACAAAAAGTAATGCAAAAAATTTAACAAAAATATCGCGGGATACGGGAGCGGTGCGCGCGCGCGCGCAATAACGACAGCGTCATAATACGGAGCGACGGCCCGCGGACGTCGGCTGGCTCGCTCGCTCGATCGATCGCCCTCGGCCTCCGCTGCCGCTGCGCGGGTCGCGCCGCTCGCGGACGGAACCGTCGGCGGGGGGCGGGGAGACGGGTAAGCGCTCGGTGTCGCCGGCGCCGCCAGCGCAGCGACATCTCTGCGCGGCCGCCGGAGGCCGGGCGTTCCGCCGCGTCGCGGCAGAGGGCGCGCCGAGCGCCGCGCTGACATGGCCGCCCTCGCGGAGGCCGGCGATTGGTCGCCGGCCCCGGTCGGCCATCATGGATTCCGCGCATAGCTCGGGCAGCGGGGCGCCGGGTTATGGCCGCCGCGGTATCAGCCAATGACCTTCGGGCGGGGGTGTGGCGCGGCGTGAGCGCGCGCGCGAGGGGGACGGCGGAGCCGCGGTGCCGGGGCACGAAAACATGGCCGCGCCGCGGGGGCGGGGGCGGGGTGTTGGCTCGGGGGGCGTGGGGAGCCGAGGACTGTCCCCGCCGGTGTGACGTTTTCCGCGTGGATACGAGGTATGGCAACGGGTTTTTCTGCTGCTGCAGCTGCCGCTACTGCTGCTGCTGAGATCGGCGAGAAAAATTCGTCGGCCGCCGTGATACCTATCTCTATTCATAGACATGTATATCGTATCGTTTTCTCGATCTTTTCACCCTTGCTTGAAGTCACGACGAGATCGGATTATGGCTACGTTTTTCCCCTCAATTGTTTAAATTTTTCATCGTTGATTATGCGAATATTATAATTAGGAAAATTTTATCGATAAAAATGCAACCATCGTCTCCCCCACTCCGTAATTAAGCTATGTATGATCATGCCTTGGATTTCGTTCGACCGAGTATAATGGAAAGTATGCATACAGGTGCATTAAATCAATCATATGCGTAAAACGCGCGGCCACAGGTTATCGTACTTTATAGGTCAATAAATATGTCTTATATCTCGGTTAACAGGTGCGAGAGCGGACGCGGACCACGACAATACACCTACAGTAGCATCGTATATCGTACACGAATCGCGCCCGCGTCTCTGTACCTACAGATTATACGTGTATTGTGTGTGTATATGTGTATATAAATATACGACGTCATTCGCACAGCCGCGGAATGAATGGACTTTATGGGGACTCGTAAAATTAAAAAGAGGCCGTCTCTCTCGCCTCGCGACCGGGGGGGCAAGGGCGCGCCTCCTCGCCGGCTATACGTACGTATATCCACAAACCTATATATATATATATATGTATATATATATACACACAAAACGGCACATCGCATGCGCGCGCCCGCGGCCCGGGACCGTCGCTCGGCGCGCGCGGCGAACAACGCGCGGGCTGTCGGGGACGTAAAAAATTTTACGATCGCGGCCAATAAAGTGACGTAACTTAAGTATTTTAGCGTAACCGCCGCGGCGTGTGACGTCAGCGGAGCGAGCGCCGCGTATTCCAGACAGACGGCTAGACGCGCGGAGTGCGTCGGGGCTGGGCGGAGGAGCGGAAGTATCCGAATGGACGGGCGGTCGAACGGGCCGCGTTTACCGCGATGCGCTTCGGGTCGTTTCTGTGTATATTATATATATATATATATATATATATATATATATATATATATATATATATATATATACACGTATATATAACGCGTGTGCGTGTCGGCGCGCGAAGGGGTTGCAAGGCCAACTCGCGGCCGAGAGGGACCAATGCCCCCGAGCGGGAGCGAGACAGAGAGAGAGAGAGAGAGAGAGAGAGAGGAAGCGAGGGACCTCAGAGCCAGTCGATGGTTTACGACGTCCCGCTGATGCGAAGGAGTGCGAGATGGGCGCGCGCGCGCGCCGAGCCCATAAAAATCTAACGAGCCTGTAAACGTTCGTTCGTACTACTGCCCCCGGGGCTTTACGCCCGTTATAAAGACGAGAGGTTCGGTTGGCGCGGGGCCGAGGGGGGTGACGGCGTCTACGCGGATTGAGGCAGGTCCTGCATTATACGTATATCTATATATATATGTATATAATATATATACATATATATATATATATATATATATATATATGTAGATGTATATACGTCGTGAAATATACGCACGCGTCCCGGGGTGCGCGCGTGTGGTCCCGCGAGTGTATTACGTATTATATTACGCGTGCAACTATATCGCGTCGGCGACGATGATGCGCGCCCGTCCGTTTTACGTCGGAATATCATATATAAATATAGTTTATGACGAGTTATTTCGTGGGCGACAACGCCGCCCTGCGCGATACACGTTTAGCGCTTGCATGTGCCAGTGTCTATCGGATAATGTAGGTCGCTGTGCCTACCGGGCTCGAGAACTTTATTTGATTTGTTTTTTTTTTTTTTTGTTTTTTTTTTTATGTTTTTTTTTGTGTTTTTTGGGGGGTGGGGAGAACGATCTTTCAGCGCCTCGCGGTGTTTTTTTTTTTTTAATCCAACACCGCGCGCCGTCTGTTTCCGGCGTGGAAAGACCAGCTCGTGTGCGACGGCGGCGTCTCGCTTGTCCTTGGTTACCCCTCGTTTCCTCCATCACTTTCTGATTATTCGTTCGCCGCGGCTGAATTAAGAAATGTTACTCGGGCGCAGGGCTCGGGGAAAAAGAAATTTGATTTTTAAGCGCGTACATGCACGTACAGAAAACTTCCACGAATTCCCGCCGCAAATTGAATTTGTAGCGCAAATCGAGACGGGGTAAGAACGTGCGATGTACCATAAATCAAGGAACGTCCGAATGGTCATCTTGTATACAAACGACATTCAGAATATAACGATATAGTAGTTTACCATCACTGAAGAACTAATTGCTCATAATTTGGTGATTTCATTGAAATACGTGAAAATTGGATACTTTATATTTCAATTATGTATTTCACGTGAAAATTATTTTAGACTAAATTTTCTTCGCATGTTTACAAGTTTTTTTTCCATCTTTTCCGTAAATTCCAACATATTTCTTTCGTACACAAACACAACTTTCAATGGATCTTGTAGTATTAAATAAATAAACTTTAGTTCTCATTTTGCAATAAGAAAATTACATTCACTAATTGTCTGAAAATTAGGACTTATTTACTTAATATGTAGGACATTCTTCCATGTATAAGTTATGATTTCTTATCTCCATAGCAACTAAAATGATAGACTTAATATAAATGCTTTTATAAAGAAATCTCAAATAATTGGTTGCTAATGTAATTGCTAAATATTTTATTATTATTATTATTATTATTATTATTATTATTAGTATCTCTTTTTCATTTCATAAATTAGAATTTACTTTGAAATGTAGTATCTCCTTACATCACACGACCAAATCACAATTTCAAAAAAAAGAAAAGTAAAAAGAGCTCTGAATAATTTCGTAGTGACCTTGAGATATATATATAGTGGTGTCAACTGCAGAGTATGTAAACATTAACATGCTATTTCAGACAATTAACATTTATGCGTAATTATCACTTTAATGCGATAATTGAACGACTATTCATTATCGATTTCGTTTGAACGGTGCCAATTACTTTGATAATCCAAACATATACACCTACATAAAAACCTATGTGCGATTTGTGATTATTTATTTATATATACATATATATATGTACATATGTGTATATATATAACTATATTCTAAGCACGAAGAAGATGACGGACACTCGCGGTAGGCGAAAAGCAGCTCGATAATCGCTTGGAAATCGCAAAGGTCGCGCAACATCGTCGCCTCGTAACCCCGCAACAACGACAAAAAAAAAAAGCAGAAGAAGAAAGAAGAAATCGCGTCACGATTCGTATCTGTGGATATACGCGCATTGGTGTGAAACGGCGATCGAACTTTAAAGGGGGGAAATAGCGCGGCGACGGTCGGCGCGCCGTCGCGCGACAATTTTATCGCCCATCCGCCGCGGCGTCTGCGGCCCACTCGCCTACATTTCCTCCGCGAGCGCCGCCCTTGCGCGTATCGTCGTACACGTCATCCGCTGTACCAGACGTAGACTTTATTGTATATATATATATATATATATATATATATATATATATATACATATATGTAGTTATATAGCCCAACACCAGAGATTAATAACGACAAGCTACAAAAACAACCGGGAACGATAAAAGCTCTCGTAAAATTCCCGTAAATCCCCCGTCCCCCCTCCCCAAACGACAATGGCCGCGTCGCCTTCGTTCACTCGCCGTTGCTGCTCCTCTGCCTCATCCCCCCCCCCCTGAGGAGGGGAGTTATAGGATCGCGCCCGCGTATACGATTGGCGCATCATCGATATAACCCGTCCGTCTGTCCCGAGAAAGCAGGTCGCGGTCGTCTGCCCCACCCCTCCCCGCTCTTATATAATACGCGTATATAAGTATGTGCTTCCGCGTTTCTGCCTCATCCCCCTCTCTCCCTCTCTCGCAGTAGTAAAAGCGAAGATAACGGGCAGAACATATATATTTGTGTGTGTGTGTGTGTGTGTGTATGCGGTCTCTTTAAACGCTATAAAAAGAGAGCCTGTGTTTACGCATGTGTCTCTCCGCGCCATGCGGAATCGCGCTTCCGGCATGAATGAACGACGGCCTACGCTCCGCGCACATGTGTATAGAATCCACGCGACGCCGTGCCATTGTGTATACGTGAACGTACGATGTACGGGTTACGCGGGTAATCCGATCGACCGTGAAAGTCGCCGCCTCGCCGTCGTCGGGCTCGGCTTTGCATACATCGTGCCTTGTGCGTATAAAAAGTATAATTACGTGGCTATAGTACCGCGACGACGACGACGACGACGACGCGGACGCCACCGAACGCATCGTCGCCGTCCACCGGCACCAGCGCGGCTTTACGGCTACGTCCGTCCGTGCATTTTAGCCCGTGCTCGTGTCTACGTGCCCCAGCCGCCCCTCGCCGCGTACCCGCACGTTTCGCCTTTTACGAGCGCATTGCGTAACGGCCGCGCTCCGCGGTCCCTCCACCCGCGCCCGTTCCGAGCGCTCGCCTCCGCGGCTCCTCCTCGACCGATCGTCGCGAAACGGGCGGCGGCGACCTTGACACTGATCCCCGCGCGCTCTGGCGCTCCCGGGCGCACGAGCGTTTATATATGTATACGCGTACGTAAGCGCACACAGGTACGCGTGTGTGAGAGAGACATGTCGAGAGGCGCATGAATCATGGCTCGCTCGCTCAGGTGCGGCCAGGGCAGTCCGGTCGTCTATCTCTCTCTCTCTCTCTCTCTGGCTCTCGCCCCGGTCCACATCCGTCCTCCTGCGAGAACCAGGCGCCCATTATACGCGCGGGCTCTAGGACGCGAACGGCCGGCCACCGCTTTACGGCTCGTCGTCGACGCCCGGGGTTGGAGGAGGCCGCCGCGTGGCTCCTCGTTTTACCAACACTTAAAAGTTTATTGACGCTCATAAAACGCCGCGCGGACGTTTAGCTTTATTTGGTGGGGGGGGGGTGGGGGCGGCGCGCGCCCGCGCGACCGAGCGAGAGAGCGATGACTCGGGCGAGACGGGGACGGCGTCTCGCGCGAGAGATACGAAAGCGCGGCCGGGGGGATAGGAGGCGCGTTTTACGACGTTTTTGCGGGGGATTCGCGCGCGCGCGCGCGCGCGACCTGGACGGCGGTGGGGGAGGGGAGGAGAGTCGTTACGCTCGCCCGCCCTCACCCCCCTCCCCCCGCCCAGGCGAGCTTTATGTATTTTTCATTCGCTGTCGTCGCGGCGATTTGGCGCCTTTAGCCGGCAGGTATTAGGCGCGTGGCTCGCGTACCGGCGGCGGGGGAGGGTGGAGGAGGAGGGGGGGGGAGGAGAGGCATAAACACGTCGCACTGACGAGGACGACCGGGCCGCGGTCGGAGGCACCCCGTTACGAGCGTATATGGGGCAATAGGGCGGCGACGCTGAAGGTCGTTCAGGAGTCCCTTTTGCTTTCTAGTGCGTCGGGCGCGTATATCGTCCCAGTGGTGCAGGTTCGTTTTGGACGCGACGAGCGCCGCGGCCGCGTAGCGCCGAGGATCCCGTACGTTATGATATGCGGGAACGTATCAGCGGATCGTTTTCCGATCGTTTCCGTTATTTGCGCACATTTTTGGGAGAATTTACCCCTTTTTCCCTTTGTCTCTTGGTCGCGCCGTGCAATGTTAATTACGATGCATGCAATGATAGGGATACGTGTTCGCGTAATTATAATGGCACGATTAATCGGTCCTTCGCATGGAATAAACGAAAGATTTGTAAATTTTAACGTTCAGTGTATTTGCAATTGACATTCTTTTCGATCGCTCATCAATGTTGCACGGGATACTCGATCAGTTTGAATCAGTATGAATTATATGGTTTCGTTGCTTCATAACGATGTAATTTGGGCCAGAGTTGGTCAAAGAAAAATTCGATCGTTTACGCATTGGATTTTTGCGACTTCTATCGATTAATACTGGTTAATACCGTTGCTTACACTCGTATCCAACAGTGAACCTGGCACTTACCGATTGCAATTGGTATCCTTGATAAATAAATATCAATGAATCGGTGCGCTTGTGATCGGCGAACAATTAACGATGGGCATATGGTACAAAGTTCGTCACTAGAAATCAGCGTGCAATTATCGAGAATAGTAATTATTTGCAAATTTATCGACTCGTTAAAAATAGCTTACTGATTGTTGGTCTTGAATTTAGGCGAATACGTTTTGAGCTTAACACTTGAACATTCTACTTGGCTCAATTAACACGAGGCAATAAATTAAATCTTTGCTTTTCTGTAGCTGCATTCTTACTTAATTAACTCATATTATGATATATGTCTTACAAAAAAAATTTTTTTGCATCAAGAAAGTAATTCTACAGAGTTTTTTTGCTCGAATTTAAATTATATACGATATTATACTTATTGAATTATAGGCTTAATCTAGAATCAATACTGGCGCATTGTTCTTACTTTGAGTATTTTATCGAGTTTAGAGATCTTGAATTAATCGACAATGATTATGTATTGAATACCGATCGATGGGAGTTACTTGATCGTCGGTGCAAACGGACTATTTAACAGTGGTGATAAATACTTGCACTCGAAACTTGTTCAAAGAAACATAATTATCCGAAAAGTAAAACATTGATCAATCATGTATCGAAAAAAATATTGATCAATTTTTATTGACTTATAAATAAAAGGATAATGATTTTACATAAATATCATTTATATCATTTATTTTCCTTTGTAACACGAGCCACTCGAAGCAAAAGAATATTTTTCCCGAGCTCGAAAATAGATCAACTATCGTCTACGACGGATTTTCCCATTCCTACGTTTGCGCCATCTACTAAATCTATATTCGCGCGAGGATAACAATTACAGCGCGGTACGCATTGTTGATTCGAAAAAAATCCGCGTAAAATCAACACCGGCCGACTGTCGTGGAAAGCGATACGGATAATAGGAGTCTATAATATTCCAATGAACGAGAGGAAAAAAAAGTACAAAAACAAAAAAAAACAAAAAAAAAAAAATCGGTAAGCGCTCGTAAATTAGGCCGATTGTTTCCCTCCTCGGCCGAGCCAATAACGTACGCGCGCCCACGCCACGGCATTCGCAGACATAAATAAAGATAATGCCCGATAAACTTTATTGCTTATCAGCATAAAGCTAATGCGATAACGTCACCTTTTGTTGACTACTTAGATATTCATAGTGGAGATAAATTAAGCGGCGGGCGGGGCCTCTCGGGGCGGCGGCAACGCGGGGAAGAGGGGGGGGGGAGGGTAGGCGCAATAAATGTCCCGTTACGACCGATGCAGAAAAGATTTACTCATTCAACGCCCCGATCCGCGCGAAATCACACAGGCCTGTACAGGCGAGGTGTGCATCTATACGTGCATATATGTATATATACATACGTATACATATGGATAAACGTTATAGCGCGCGATTGCGTAAACACGCCGCACAAGGCCGCGTCGGCTTCTGCGTTCCATTTCGATGGATTTTTTGTTTTACCTTTTTTGCTCTACTTCTCACTCTCTAAATGCCTCCATGCCTCCCTCTCTCTCTCTCTCTCTCTCTTTGTATATATGGATAAAGTCTGTCGAACCAACTCGTGCGAATCATTCTCACCGATTAACATAAAACTACGTAAATTTTTTCGAAAACAACGTTTAATGTTTAATCAGTGTTTAATCTAATTCAAAGTCTGATCCTGGAATTCCTTAGTTTCGACGCCTGTGTATGCGTGTTTGTACGTGTGTATTTGTAAATATCCGTATGCATATATGCATTATGTATCAGCGTGTAGAAATGCATATGTACATGTTTATATATATATTTTTATATCTTTAGTTTATTTTCTTATACTTTTTTCCCATTCTTTTGATTAATATCAATTCTTACTCATAGATATACTTACGCATTGTATATGCGTACCTACAATTTCGTCCTACACGATTCGTATTTTTCCTATGTATTCCAATATCCGGTTGGAGTCGTCGGATCAAACGAATCAAATTCAATCGAAACCCTCGGTCTCTGTCTCTTTCTCCCGCCCCGCCCCGCCGACCTCTCAATCCGGAAGCATACGCGCCTAGCATAATATCGCCGCACGCATCGTGCCCGCTATTCCCAGAGGGGGACCGCATACGTTATATCCAAATTCGACTCTCGGTGCTAAGATCGTAAATGCCCCACTCCCCTCCCCCCCGCGAGGCAGCGTAGATATGCGCGGATACGTCGCTGCGCGCGCGCGCGCGTACAATGCTATACATACGCGTATATTCGAGGGAGGGGCATCGGAGATTGCGCCAAACGCGAATCGATGACGCACGTCCTCCCGCGCAAGGATCATTGTCCAGAAATTGCGATTCGTCGCTGTCTCTCTCTCTCTCTCTCTCTCTCTCTCTCTCTCCCTCTGTCTCCCAGCCGCTCCCTCCGGTATCCGCTATCGGAACTTCGCGCGGGGCGGCCGGAAGAGAGAGAGAGAGAGAGAGAGAGAGAGAGTGCGGGCCAGGACGCGAGGCGAGGGGACGCGCCCGCAACGCTCGATACGTCGGTCGGGTCGAGCTTCTGCACGTACCGGGGAAAACGGGCCGGCGGGGCGCCACCGCGGAGCAGAGCTACGCGGTAGCGCTGCGCGCGCGCGCTCCCGTCGAGCCGTCGGCGCCGAGCTACGTTAGATGGCGCGAGTTACTCTATTTTACGTCGGGCCGGCGCCCGGTCCGCGTTGGGCTTTCGTCGAATTGGTCGAATTTCCAGGATCGACTTCGATCGTCGCTGGTTTTCTTTTAACCGTCTCGACGGTCTCAGCGATTGTTTTGGTTGTCGGTCGACGATCAGCCGCGGGTCGTTGGCGGATCATTTGCCATTCACGAGCTCTAATTATGCGCGGCATGAAGTTCGAAATGCCTGGTATTTAAAGAGCAAGTGTGTAGATAATTCGAGGGCGAAGCAAGTTTTGTATAATTGAAATTTTTTCAAGGCTGTAAATCGCAGTAGTACGACTGAGAATAAAATCTAACGGCAATGCTAATATCTATAAACGGTAAGAAAAGACGGCATTTAGCTATGCAATAATAATTTCCAATGGTCAATTTTGAAAACTGATTTGTTGATTCGAGTACTGTCTGCATTTGAATCAATGCAAGTCGTTTCACTCTTGTAAAACACTAAAATTTTCACTGATAATCCGCGCGATTCGAAATCACACTGGATAAATCCGGATAAACAGTGAAGTCGATAGACTAATTTATCAGTCAAAATCTCATGGTTTTGAAAACAATGGAACGATTTCCATTGATCGGTATAATGCAAAATTATCCAAATATTTTTTCAGTTCTTAAAGAACATGACTTTCTTCCTAAATTTTACAGCTAGAAAATATGTTTATCGAAAAGTTTTTTCAGAATTTTCCAATTTTCGAATTATTTTTTGGAATGTTATTTTTAAAATTAATCAACACAGGCCCTTGTCTATTGCGAAATATGAAAAATTACATATAGAAATTGTATTTTTGCGAGATGTACAAGTTTTGCACTCATTCACATTCCCTAAAGTGTACGATGGAGAATATCGTTAAATGTTTGTAATTGATTCAGAATCTAAAAAAAAAGTTTTCAAAACTTTGATCGATTTTTATGTGTACAGGCAATGTTCTTCGTTTAACACTCACGCGAACATTTTCACAGTTTTATTACTGATTTTATATACTTTTTATGTAAAAAAATGATATACCACAATTATTTGGTGTTTTAGATAAAAATGACTAATTCTTTTGTTTTTTTAATCTTAAAGTAAATTGAAATAATTACTCTAGCATGGTTACTGCCCATAGCAAAGTTTAAAGAGTAAAACGATACTGTTTTAAATTATAAGAGCACAGATCAATAGAGGAATTTAAAACATTTAAAAAAATACCATTTTTGTTCGGTAGAATATCATCAAGTTTTTTCTACAAATACTTAAAAATCATACGATACTCTCAGTATGAACGATTTAATCTAGGATCTACGAAGTCGCATGCTCATTAGACCTGTATACCTAATAATTATTAAATATAAACTGAAAGATACGCATTTATGACATTGGCAAAACCTGTACATCGGTATAAGGTGAGCGTATAGTGAAAAACAAAACGAAAAAAAAAAAAAAGATTTAACGTATAACAAAATTTAAAAAAAAAGACTGCGTAACGAATAACAAAATTTAATAAACACGAGAAAAGAGACGAGCCATATACGCGCGACTCGATGTACTCGTCGAGATAAATCTACGGCCTGCTCTACATACATACAGATACATATATATACGTATATATATATTTTTTTTCATTTCGGCGCGCTTCGGCATTTCTCCAAATTGGCAGGATATAGCCAATCTAAATTTAAATCAGGCCTATGGTAATCTCGCTGCGCGCGAGTACGCGGGCAGGCGCGGGCGCGCGAGCGCATCGGGGCGAAATTTACGGGAGGCCATCCGGCCCTCTTGAAGAGCGAGAGATTGGCGCATTGTACGCATACGTACATATATGTATACATATAGATGGTATATATATATATATATATATATATATATATATATATATATATATAATATACACGTGACTGCGCCACTGATGCTGTGCGTACATACTGTATATACCTATATATACAATTAGATATATATATGTATATATATACATACCTCGTAAACTTGTCACTTGCTCGGACGCGAACGCGCAACACTGATGCGGTACGCGATCCGCGACGTTTAAACGTGAATTTATACAAACGTATAGATATAATACATGTCCGGTCTCTATACTATCTCATTCATATGTGTAATTGTGTACCCAGCAAGACGTTGGGCCAGTGCGAATTAATAATATATATATATATATATAGAGGTATCTCTGTATGTATGTTTGTACGTATATAGAATAACCTCTGCGCAAAGAGACGAGGTAATTATATATATATATATATATATATATATATATATATATATATATATATATATATATATATAAAAGAAATGAAGCAACGAAGGACAGCATGGAACAGAGAGAGAGAGAAAGAGAGAGATAGGCGTTGTTTGTAATCTGCCTTATTTACAGCTCTCCCGGGCCGTAGACTACGATTTATATAATATATGTTAGCCTCGGTGAGACTGTACATATATATACTTATACACATACACACATGCACACCCACAGTCACACGTATGTATAGGTATACATTGGAACCACCATTATCAGCAAGACAAAGGTACATTACATATATATGTATATATGCGAAAATTCCGCCTCTGCGCCGGGGACGACACTTTATTGCCCGCAGTGTTCGTTACCTTATCCCAATTGCGTCGTGCCCTTAGTGGTCGAATCCGAAGGGGATACGGGGGAGTAAATGTTCGGTCAGTCTCTTCAATATGTATTATATATATATATATATATATATATATATATATATATATATATATATATGTATATATATGCTTGTATTCTTTATAAATTACAACGCTTCAAGCGGTTCTACGGAGAGAAGCTCTCGAATAAAGTTTCTATTCTTAGCCTCCACTTATGGCGTGTCTGTTACACGGTTGAACGTTTATCCATCCCTCCCATTTCCCCCTTACCCCCCCCCGGCTAATCGCGATAACGGAAGCGAACCGCTCGTTCGTTCCTCCTCCTTATCCTCCTCCTTCTCCCGCCGTCCCGCCATCGCCTCTCTGCAACGCGTTAATTAACAATTCCCACGTGGAGGGAGAAGTAGAGAGAGAGTGAGAGAGAGAGAGAGAGAGAGAGCGAGAGAAAGAGGGAGAGCGAGAGAAGGGTTTTAATTAGCGCGAGCGCGCGCGCCATTACCCGAAAATTTTCGCTCGACGCCCGCGCTCGCGCGGCGCGCACCGAGAGCGCAAAGGTGTATTACCGAAATTCCTCGGGAGTTGCATTATTGATCGCCGGCATCCACGCCCTCTGCGCGTCGGAGCAGCGAACGCCTCCTGGGCCTCATTTAGCTCTCGCCCCCCCCCTTCCTCCCCGCCCCGTCCGCAGCCGCGTCGTATCCACAACTCCCCCCCCCCACCATCGCTTCGCCTCTGTTCGCCTCCCCGTCTCCGTCCCCCTCGCTCTCTCGCTCTTAATAGGAGATACGGTATACGTATATACGTGCATTGTACATGTATACGTATGCGGAGAGAAAGGAACAAGAATGGCGCTCACGAATACGAACGAGACCGGGGGAATACCGAAGAGATAAAGCGAGCGCGCGAGCTCGGGCGCGGGGGCCGGGAGACGGGAGGACGTGGAGGCGAAGGAGAGAGAATGATAGCGGAGACGGTCGGGAGGCGAGAGTAGACGGTGGAGGGAAGAGAGGAAAGAAAAAAAAAAGGCGGCGACGAGGAGGAAGACGAGGAAGAAGCGGCAGACGTGGAATAAGCCCGAGGAGAGAGAGGTGCGGGCGCGCGGGAGCCACCGACGGGTTTCGAGACGCGACGCGACGGCAGAATTCCGGGCCGCGGGGAATCGTGCGAGTTTTCTTGCCGGTCGGTAAGGCTCCGTACGTCTCGCGATGGCTCGTAAATATTCCCTTCCCCACGCGCGGCTCGAGTAGCCTCCTCGCCCCTCCCCGCCCCCCGCTCCCCGCGTGCCTTATAAAGAAACCGCTCGCGGCTCGAAAAGGGTTAATCTTTTTTCTTCTTCTTCTTCTTCTTCTTCTTCTTCTTCTTTTCTCTTTCTTTCTCGGCCCCTCTCTCGCTCCCTTCCCTTCCCTGCGCCTCCAGACCGCTTTTTTCATTCGCCTCGCTCCCGGCAGCGAGCGCGCTTTTACACGGGCGGCACGGCCGAGGACAAAGTACAAGGAGGACGTGGAGAGGAAGACGAGGAGGAGGAGGAGGAGGAGGAGGAGGAGGAGGAAGAAAAAATCGACTTGCCCCCCTTCCGCAACACGACATCCTGGCCGTAATGCACGATGGGGCGCGGGGGGGAGGGAAGGGGACAAAAGGGGCTCTTTGTGAATGTTGAACAGGCGGCAGCGCCCAGACGCGAGACACGTGTGGAGCCCGGTAAAAGAGAACGAGAGAGAGAATGTTAGGGAAAGAGGGTCGAAAAGGGTATCGTCGATGCGGTCTACTCGAATTTTCCGCTCGATGAAAAATTTCGAAGCTACCGGTGGGTGGAGGGAGGGAGGATGGAGATTTCGGAGGAAAAATGAAAATTTAGAAGAGGGTGCGGCGGACGAGGGTGGTGAGATTCTTTTTTCTTCTGGCGATTCTTTCTTATCGTAAACAGGTTCGGGTGCTAAATTCTATTACAGTGCATTTTCATATATATATATATATATATATATTATATACACGAAAATTTCCAACGCTCTTTCTAGTGTACATGGAGTATCGAAAAATTCGAATACCATCGAGATTACGATTTGAAATTGATTAAAGAAATATTCACTATACATTCGAATCAAAATATTCACTACCCAAGCGATTTAAAATTGGCAACATGCGTACGTACCGTAATCGGGAATACATATGGTCGATTCGGATTGACTTTTTTCCATCGATTATCAAGTGGCCGCGGGGATCGCGCATATATATTGATTATATATATATATATATATATATATATATATATATATATATATATATACATATATCGTTAATCAAACCAGATATTATACGTGTATGCGGCACAAATGAAAATTTATTTCTCGACCGTCGGCCCACAAATCTTAAGCTTGCCGTATATAACATATACTCTGTTCGTATATTATAAATAACTTCAATAACGTAAAATATGCGCAACGTCGGCGAAGCGCGTATATTTTTCTTTTCTTTTTCTTCTTCTTCTTCTTTATCTTTTTTTCTTTTTTTTTTTCTTTTTTTTTGTTATCAACGTCAACCTCGTTATTTATAACTTTATGAAGCTCTCCGAACCGTATATTATCCGCCTATTATATGCGCACACGCGTACCCGCGTACGCACGCATTCGCGCATTGCCTCTTGTATTAAACCTATAAATAATATTGATATTGTAAACGTCGAGTCGAAATTAAAAAGGATCTCCCGGAGATTGGGCCGACAAAAGTCGAGCGTCCCGTGCACCGGAGGAAGGGTGAGCGAGGGCTACCGATGAACGCGACTCCCCTATTCACCATCACCCCTCCCCCCGCCCCGTCGAGCCGCCCACGCCGCATCCGCCGTTCAAAATGCTAATGCGAGCACGAAACGAAAAATCAAAAAAAAAAAAAAAAAAAAAAAAAACAGAGAAGTTTTAGAGGAAAATAGATCCTGCCTCTATCCGTATTTCTTACCAGCGCCGAGGACATAAGCGCAAGAACGATGTAAACGTACGATCCGCATCGATAAGCCACGCGATCCCGTGTACCGGCCCTACGTAATTCATCCACCCGAGGTTCGGCCAATCGGCTCTGTGCGCAGATACGTCACGTATCGCGCGGATATATACTGCACATACCGCGTTTAATACACACACACACACACCCAGACAGTCGCTCGGACGCGATCTCCCATATCCAGCGATACATATATTAACGTATTTCGGGCCGTATATATGGGGTCGTCTCGACGGGCCATGGGCGCTAATTCGCGAAACCATCCAGTCTCGCACGGAGAATTTCACTCCCGTTCGAATATGCAGAATAGGCCGGTAATGCGGCAGCCGGGCGAGCGCGGCCGCGCCATCAAGGCCGAGGACGTCGGCGCCGCCGCGGACTGCGACGTGACAGCCGGGCGGCAAGACGTATATCTCATCGGGCGCACAGGCGGCCCCACAAATGTTTATGTATACATGTGTGTGTATATATATATATATATATACACACAAATACGCGTGGTGTCAAAGGGCAGACGCGCGACCGCCTTTATTGACTTTATGAGCGATAAAACGGGAGTTTATAGTTTGCGGGGTAGTTCGCGCGACGACCCGACGCCCCGCCGCCGGGGCTATATACGGACGTTATACGCACACACACATCCATATATATATATATCTATATATACATATACGGACATCGCGTCGCCGCGCGTGCCCTCTCGCCGGAGGAGGTGGCGGGGGCGGATGAGGGGGGGGGGGTCGGCGATAAACGCTCCGCGGCGGAGGGGGGAGTGGGTCGACGGAGGAGCAGCAGGCTTGATTGACTTTAGAGCGCGCGATTTGCTCGCTCCCGTTGGCTCGAGGGGAGCCGGGGGGGGGGAGGGCGGGGGTCGCGCGGCGCGCCCCGATCGAAGGATCGCCGTTACGCCGTCGGGCGACGTCTCGCGATACGCGCATCCGTCTACGATCGCGGCGCGTTGACGCGCGCGCGCGCGCGCGTCTTCGTAAATAATCCCCATTTATACTCATCCCCACCCCCATCCTCCCAGCACTTTGACACCCGATTATTCTCGTTTCTACTCCCCCTCCACCCCCCCCCGCCCCAGCTCCCATTATATCGTCTCGCTGTTATAAGAGTCGATCGGGCAACGGGCTTTACGAAGGGCGAGCGCGAGCAGGCCGAAGAGATGTGAACGGGAGCCGGACGAAAGTGATTGGCTGCTCTCCGCGTCTGTAATGCTCGCCGGCAGGTTATTGTGCAACATTGTATATGTTACTGCGTGCGCGGGTTGCATGGGTAAGCGCCGCGAAAGGAAAAGACGCTCGGCCGTTTAATCACCGATTGGCTCTTCAATGACAGCTTCTGTGTGCTTTTGTGTCCTTTCTCCCCCCCCCCCCGCCATCCACTCCCGCACTCGCTCACACTCTTCTCTCCTTTTCTTTATCTCTTCGTCCGAGGCATTTTACGATCTTGTTTTTTTTACCCCTCCCCTCGCCGTATAACTCAAGAGCTATAGACCGCGAATGACTCGCTGGCGTATATATATATATATATATATATATATATATATATATATATATATATATACACAGTATACACGTTGTTAAAGGTTTTTCAATTGTGCGATAGCTCTCCCCCCTTCCACCCCCTTCGGCTCCCGCGGCAAGGCTCGCGCGCTTTTTCTACAGGCGTCACATAAATAAGCGTTCGTTAAATATCAATACCTCTTTGGAGAATCGGCTCTGTGCATACACGTACGCGTATACTTATAAATACGTGCACATACGTTATGGGTAGGTACATATATATATAGCCACGGCTTTTATTGCGATCGCAAAGTACTGTTCGGCTTATGCGTATGCGAGCGGGGCCGCATGTATATATATATATATATATATATATATATATATTTATATACATATATAATAAATACGTACATAGACGGCCATTACTTAGAGCGATGAGATGCTGGTTTGCCATTTGTTATCTTTCCAATTAGCGTAAAATAAATTTCTTATTTACCGCGTACGAGTCAATTGGATTTCTCTCCCCCTCTCTCTCCCTCTCTCTTCGTCTCTCTCTCTCTCTCTCTCCTCTCTCTGTTTCATCATAATGCATTATATACGCGTTTATGGGAAATTTTCATCAGCTCGTTTGATTTATTTTCAATTTTACATCGAGAATTTTTCCTCGCTTACTAATAGGAGGGAAAAGAAATAAAACTATGGCGAACACTACGTTTTTCGAGCGATTCTCCCGGGATTAATCCATTTTTTTCCTCCAACTATCTGCTTCTCGCTTAGCTTCGCTTCTCAACGGCGGATTCCGTTAATATATTGCTTGCGAGAGAGCTATTTCAGCTGATAGTAGACGCTGGATGGAAATGGGATAACGATTAAAAGTGTTATTAGTACGTCATAATAAATACGTAAATTAATGTGCATGCGCACCGATTTTCATTTTATTCGTCGACAAATTACATCTCCTTTGTAATGTATGCGTTTAAATTTTATCTTACGTGCATTATACATTACCTGATTTATTAGAAACATTTTAGGGTTAGATAAGTACAAATATATACCTAATACTGCCTCGTTGTGTATTATGATATATTGCAGTAATATTGGTAATGCTCCCATACAATTTCTCGTGCGAACTTTGCGATGGTTTAGAATAAACTAGATTAGTAAGAAAAAAAAAAAAAAAGAAAACCAATTCGACCAATTTAATCTGCTCCGAACCAGATAGAATCGACTATACTTTCGATCATGCCTTGCACTCTGGAGGACGAATACATTCAATGAACTATTACATTTACTCATTATTTGTTTAGATTCTAATAAGAACAATATCGATTGTAAAAATTTTATTCGATAATTTCTTACATTTCCATTTCAATTTTCAGCATTGTATTTACATTGTAATTATTGCGTTTTGGTGAAAACTGGATAGTTCGAAACCGAAATTGTTGAAAGTATACAACGATGTTACGATTTACTCACTTCTCCTTTTCTTCTCTTATTTTTTCATTGCCACGCGCAACAGAACGAAACTCTCTCGGCAATCCCTGACTTGCCTCTATCAATAACATCCTCGACCCGACCGGCATAATCGACGCGCACACTCGCGAACACTCCTCGCCGATTCGAGGCTGCGCGTAAGGGAAATAACGATATTTTCCGGAAAAACTCGACTGACGAGACGTCGCGCGAAACGGCAACTGCCAGACCGGTCCGTCGGCTGGACTTGGGGGGGGGGGGGAATACCAATCGGTCCCCCATAGGAAAGACGGGACTTGGAGACGGGATCGGCGCCGACGGCTCGCGGTCAGCGGTTCGAGAAGCGGCCACGAAGTTATACATCTATACTCCCTCTCTCTCGCGCGCTCTCTCTCTCTCTCTCTCTCTCTCTCTCTCTCTCTCTCTCTCTCTCTCTATTTCCCCCGGCCGTCCTAACAGCGCGCTATAAAGCTATAAAACGAGGGCACCGAAGGGGTTGTAAAGACTGGCCGCGTTCGCCCGTCCCTCGGACCCGCGCCGTTAACGCCGCCGCGACCTTCGTCCGCGTGCGTCCCGGGCGATCGCCCCCTCCCCTCGCCCCGCGGCCCCGCGGCATTAACGCATTGTGCCTCTCATCCGGGACATCGCTCTCGGCCGCCGCGATTTTCAATGTCGCGCGTCGCTGCAGTAAAAGCGCGGCTGTTCCGGCATCTCTCCCTCTCCTCTCTCTCTCTCTCTCTCTCTCTCTCTCTCCCTCTCTGGCTCGCGCGCGCTCGGACCTGCGTAACCCTTTTTTTTCATCTCTCTGTTGTTCGTCCCTCCCGGCTCGGGAGGAAAATGGGAAAGGGTTGCGCTGCGTTATTGCGCTCTCGCCGTTGGGCATTTTTCCTCGGTTTCAAGGACGGTGGAAGCGAGGTGACTCGGTGAATCGGGCGGTCACTTCGGGATTCTCTCTCTCTCTTTCTATATATATATATATATATATATATATATATATATATATTTCAGGCAATAAGTGCAGGTGCGTCGAAAGTTTTCCATAGCCGTTCGTAGCGGAATGAGATAAAAATTTTTGTTCCTTTGGGTTCGTTGCCTTAAATGGATAGCCCGTCGATCCATCCTTAAATGGATGTTCTCGTTGATGCCGACACTTTTCTAGCTTAATGTCGCTGTAAATTTTATCCATTAACGAATTACCGGAGTCTAGTGTAATTCGAAGCACAGTGATGAGTTTACCGTGTAGAATCTCCAAAATTTAAATCAGTGGAAATTGCTGGAATGCATTGGAACGGTAAAACTTTCGCTGCTAGATTAATCAATATCTCACTGTTCGGTGCGATTTATCCGGTACGATTTCTATTCGCGCTGCATAAAAAGTGGAATATTCATCGATTTACCAGTGAAAATTTCAGTGTCTTAAAGCATTTGGGCTATTTCGACTGATTCGGCTTAAAATTGAGTCAACCGTTACATGTACTATGGTCGAGAATTTCAAGGATTGGTTTTCAATGTTGATATCGAACAAATAGTGCAATTCACAGGGAAAAATCATATTGGGATAAAATAATTACTTCTACTGATGATTTACGGATAATTTACAAAAAATTGTGTAACATTTACATAATCGTCAATCTAAAAACGGCGTGACTAACTCATGAGTGGTAAAATGACAGTGAAACATTTATTCGAACCGCAAACGAAGATCATCGATCTTAAATGTAGCGTTACTTTTTCAGTATGAATTGTTCAATTTACGTTTTAAAAAAAAATCATTTTCCGTTATTCTGTTTTTTCTGCCTTCGTCGCGATCCGAAAATAATGGGATTCGAAGATGTTTTTACCGAGCGTGGCCCTGCATGCATTGTTTAGAAACGTCAGAAATTTAGAGAATTTAATCTTGTTGTTTTCGATTAAAGTAGTCTTCCACCGATTCGAGTATTGGAGCGTTAGAAAAAAAAGTCTACACATGGCCCAGCGCCGCGGCCGCCGCGTACTCTCGATTAATCGCGAAAATTTCCCTTTTCCCAAAGCGTTCCCCGAAGTCGAGTTGCTGGTACTCGATCGCGTCGATCGACAACGCTACCACGACTTTTCGTCGTTCTTTCATGAAGGAACAACGAACGAGAAATGCCCGCGAGCCTAATATACGACGGGCGGGCGGGTCTCGAAAAAAAAAAATCGTCCTATTTACCGTGAGCACGGATCGATCCGATATATCGATCGGATATATATATATATATATATATATATATATATATATATATATATATATATATATATATATAGATAGATAGGTCTACGTAACAAATATATAGCAATGCGAAACGAAGTAGTGGCGCATGGCTCTCAGTCTCGTCACTCTTCTCTTCTGTTCCCAATTTCGTTTATCTTACGCGCGCATAATTATCGACGTATAGCGCTCCGTAGGTCTTATTCGCATTTCGCACGCGTCGCGCGCGCATAAAGAACGGGCATCCCGATACTACAGCCGACGGGAAGCGACGCGGACAGCTCCGTTCTACCTACCGTAATCGCCAGTGTTGGGACCAGTGAGAAGGGGGAGGGGGGGAGCGTGGAAGAAAGCCTGGCTCCGCGAAAAAAAAAAGAAGGTATCGAGAAATGCCTTATACGCGTGGGACACGGATCCAATCAGCGTTACCCTCAATCGCCCCTTCTCGTTTCGCGCATTCCATATACGCGAGGCGTCGTCATCCGGCATTTCTCGCGCGCCCGCTCCCGAGAATAATCGGCAATGGCGTCAGGCGTGCCCGCCGGAGAATCCACACGCGCGCGCGCGCGCGCACACGTACACGGTGGCGAGGGCGGCGGCACCGAGCTTAATTATAACTCCGTCGGCGGCCCGCGACGCGCGTGCGGTGTGTGCGGCACGAATATATATATATATATATATATATATATATATATATATATATATATAGTTTACAAAAGAGAAGAAAGCCGCGGCCGACCACAGTACATTTGTGGGGGAGGGGGGCGGGGAGGGATGCGAAACGAAGAGAGAAAGAGCGCGCGTTCTCGGCTCCACGCCGCCGTCCCCGTCGTCGTCTCCGTCTGAAATTAGAGCGGGGACTGGCCGAACGTGCGCGCGCCCCGGGCCCCCGTACGTTCGCGCGTCCGTCGGTCGGTCGCCGAGCGGGCTCGCTCCTCGCGTGCATAACGTTGCGCTCGGCGATCGACCGTATCGAGGGCGAGGAGCGGATTATTTCGGCGCGCCGTCAAGCGGCGTGGGGGGGGGCGGGGTGTGGGAGTGGAGTCGCGCTTCGAGAGGAGGCGAGACTTCACCGAGGAGGCTCTCTCTCGGCTATTGTGTATATATGTGTATATATATATACATATATATATATATATATATATATATATATATATATATGTATATATGCATATACGGACGTATGCGCGTGTATATAGTGTGCCGAGGCGGGCACGGGAATTGTTGTCGAAACGTTTCGTCGTCGTACGTAACAAACGCGCGCCTTTGTACATTACACCAAGTGGGCTTTCTCGAATTACCCACCCACCCCGCCCCTCCTCGACGCCGACGATATTGTTATCTTAATGTAAAGCAGCGGGTCTCGCCGTGGCCGCGATATAAAGTTTCAAAAGCGCTCTCGCGCTGCCGGGCTCGCCTCGCTTGCGTGGTTTTTTCTCTCTCTCTCTCTCTCTCTCTCTCTCTCTCTCGTACGCACAAAGTAAGCGCCGCGCTGGCGCGTGTATTATTTGGCTCCTTGGGCCGAGGCGTGGCGGTGTTGTCGGTCGGTTGGTCGGTCGCTTCGTCGGGCCGGCCCGCGTTGCCTTTTTAACGCGGGCCCGCTCGCAGGGCCGGCGCCGAAGCAGCCGACGGGAGCCTCGGAGCGGGAAATAATAATGTCCCTCCACCCCCTCCCAACTCCTTGGGCCGTTCGGGAGAAATTGGCGAGAATCGAGCGATTCGGCAAATGGCAATGAAAGAGAGAAACAAACAAAGACTGTCTAACGTTTTGGCGATAATGGATAAATCAGTGTTATGTTCAGCTGACGATGCAGTGCGCCTTCAATGGGCGACTGTCTTAATTTTTGGGTTACGCAATTCCGTGGAAAAATACCTATACACCTTCATTATTATCGTATCAATGGGTGATAACCACGATGGCTAGATTCAAGCACAAAATTCCCTTAGAGACATACGAGCGACCATCAAACATCTGTGTAAATCGTTTCTGTTCTCATTGCGCCCACGGAAATACGCGAAAAACCACGAGATTGTGAAAAAGAAAAATGAACGCACAATGAACGTGCGCAAAGTATAAATTTAAAATATAGGATTAAATTTTACGTTGAAACAGTGAGATTGCGAGAATTAGCGGTGTCCCCTTTTACGAAATTGAAACAATAACGCATACCAGTGAAATGTCAGTCGCTTTTATTGCGATGCTTGCATGATTTTTTATAAAAGGAACTGTTTAGCAAGTTTTTCTTATTTTTATATTTGGTTTAATCGAAAAGACCACAGACGGATGATCGAGACGGAAAAAAGCCGAATCCAGTATTAAATATAGCATAATTGTAGCATATACAAAAATTTATACAAAATTAGATTAGTAATGCTTATAATATAAAGTCAAATACCTGATGCATTTATTTGTGGGCGGCTGACAAAAACGTCAGTAGCGAGGCGAGCAATAGCATAAGATTAATAATTGGCGAGCTTGCCAATTCTCTAATATACTAATCTAAAATTTATCAACTCATAATACGTATTTTTATCGAATGAGCTCGATTCAGACCACAGTCTCACAATCAACGCTCTGTCTTTAATCCCGTATCTTACATTTATATACGTGATGCCATAATTTTTTACAGATTATTTCATGGACTGTGCTTTTCTGCACTGACGCTGCCTGAGCAGTAACAAAACGATGCGTTTCGACCGTATTCGCAAGCGGATCGACGACGATTAATGCAGTTATACGGCAATCCTCGAAATTAAACAATTTCATAAAAAAATTTAAGGGAAATTTGGAAGAATTAGAACTAGGTATACATTGTACATATCATCTCTAAAGAGTGATGAAGATAAAGTTAAATTATTCTTTGACAATTAAATACTGTCACTTCGTATTGCGGGAAACGAGAAACTTTTCTCGTTACTAAACAGTTCTTATCATCTTTTCTTTTTTTTTTTTTTTTTGTTTTTCAACGAATCGACATCCACTAATTGAAATTTCGAGATTACTTACGCTTTGCAGCGTTACGCAAGGAACGATGCGACATCCGGCACATTATTAATGATTCCCCCTCGACAAATTGCTGCATAAATCTTGAACACCCTGCTTTCGTCGTACGTCGAGAGTTTGCTGTTTTGTAATAAGCGCAAAAATGCTCTCTCCCAGCCTCCCTCTCTGCCCGGCAGCTAAAAGGAAAAAAACAAGAAGAAAAAAAAAACGGAACAAGATCGAAGTTAACTTTTTATTAGTTCGCCCGTATAATACGCGCATATATATATATATATATATACACATCGGACCCGGATCCCTCTCGCGGCGAGTCGGTCGAAAGTTCGCTCCCCCCCCTCGCCAACGTCGACCCATCCGTAAAAGCGCGAACTTTGTTTGCTTTTAAAAAAATTATATCCGACGACGCGGTGAAATTCGCCGTTGCCACGTACTCCTGTTATTTTATATACGAGCCTTAAGTTCCCCTCGTCGCGGTCTCTCCCCACGAGAGCGTC
Organism: Sycobia sp. Sy_11; assembly: GCA_018907035.1. Taxonomy (NCBI): domain Eukaryota; kingdom Metazoa; phylum Arthropoda; class Insecta; order Hymenoptera; family Epichrysomallidae; genus Sycobia; species Sycobia sp. Sy_11. Next base: position 68,160 of record JACCIC010000300.1, read on the forward strand.
TATATATATATATATATAGGGAAATGAATTATATGACTATCTACTTAGCCGGGCGGGCTGGTACGGAGTCGAAATATGTATATACAGATACCGAAGGGGAAGTTCGACGAATATCGAAGCGGCAGTTCGGCGAATCGTACAAAAATGGTGCTCTTCAACCGGAGCCTCTTCACTCTGCGCCTGGCACCGATATCCGCGGATGTGCTCCGGACGGATGGAGGCGGGAATCGAATGAAAATGGCGAGGATCGATGCTCCTACGACGCTCTGATTTTTATTCCGCCTCCTGTACGGTCTCGTTATACTGGGTTGCGCGAGAAGGCAGAGGGGAAAGATCGGGGGTGGGGAGGGGGGAGGAACTTGCAAACGTAAAAACGACGGAGTTTAGCCGCGCGCCTCATGGCACGTAAACGGCTTGTATAGTATAACTGCATTGTCAAGTAAGCCGGAACGAGCGTTCAAACGCTCGCTTTATTCGTCATTATCGGATTTTACGCGCTCGTTTCTTTTTTCTTTTTTTTTTTTTATAGAAATCTTTACGTCGATTCTTTAACCATAATATATATTATATGTGTGTGTGTGTGTGTGTGTGTGTGTACAATATGTAAATATGCCGATGCGCATAAGAGCGGCATAAAATGTAATTTCATAGATAATAAAAGGCGGCGTTAAAGGGGAAAGGAAAAGAAAAAAATGCTAACAGAAATTTTACGGGGCAAAAATAGATTTTAATGAACTCGTAACGTTGTATTACGGCATTATAACGGCAATGATAATTGACAATCGATCGGTTACGAGCCGACGATACTGCGACGATCAAGCATTATAAGCCCGAATGACACGATTTCTAGATCTAAACGAGCATCGTAAACGTAATGATAATGATTTTTAATGCTCACGGTCGATTGTGCGCATTTATGTAATATATTTTAATGGCGCAGTTTAATATTATCCACTTAAAGGCTATATAACTATATATATATAGACTTTTACGAATAAGATCTGGACTACTAACTTGTCTATTTTTATCTACTGCAGATACTAAGAGATTAGATAATAATCATAATCATGTATATATTTGTATGTATATAAACTATTTAATAGAGTAATTGCAGAATTTAGTATACGAAGAACTGACTTTTGAAAGAGTTGAATGCCTCTAAAATTTAAACGGTTGCAAGACATATAAAATGCGAGCGCGACTATTTTTAAATGAAAAACACCAAATGTTTCTGAAGGAAAAATATTAACGTCGAGGCATTCTGATTCTCGCTCGCGCGCTCTCTCTCTCTCTCTCTCTTTCTCTCTCTACCTCTCTTCCTCTCTTCGAGAAACTCAAAAAATTCCATGGCTATATACGTCGTTCGGCCACGATATGTTGCAATTATAAAGTCGCAATTATAATATCGACGCATATTAAACCGCGATACATTCTTATTCCCCTCTCCCCCTTTGCCGTGCATTAAGTCTCGGAGAGTCTTTTTCGATTAACTCTCGCGCTCTCTCGCTGTCCTGACCTCTTTCTCTTTCTCCCTCTTCTCCTATCTCTCTCTCTCTCTCTCTCTCTCTTGCGAGCCCGCCATTCATCTAGATTACGCAATGCGCGTCGTATCTTGGGACACGGACTCGGCCCATAATTTCTTCCGCCCGCCCACTACGAACTCCGAATGGAACGGCCCGATAATTGAAGCATTAATTATTCCAAAAAGGCGTGACACTGTATATACATACATACATACAAACATATATATATATATATATATATATATATATATATATATATATATATATACACAAGGGAGTGGAGATATAATCCCAGAGGATTCCTTTCTCCCCACCCACCTCCCGACTCCATTCCTATACATGTACAATGTACATCGATACAGCGGCCCTCGGATAGGTCTGGTAGTAGCCCGGGGGCGATGTGCCGGGCGACCGCGTATCCCGAATATCGCGCTTATAATATCCCCAGGGCGAGCCGTTTGGGTCGGCTGCTCCTCCGGGCCGCGTTCCTCGTCCACCCGTCCGAGTTGAGTAGGGCACATCGGAGAACACGATCGATATATATATATATATATATATATATATATATATATATATATATAGACAGTTAATTGGGACTCCATCGGGAACAACCAGTCCAGCTTCCAAATCGGCCAGCCCTAACCCTCCCGCCTCCCTTCGATCACCGAACCACTCAAATCGTCCCGATACCCTTTTAGATATATACGAACCCGCATTATCGATGCAGGCCCAGCGGATTTTTTTTTCTCTTCCGAAGGCCCTCTATCCTCTCTACACACACGCACACACACACACACACACACACATATCGGCCGCCGTTCTGTTTCGACGGGCTACCATCATCGTGTTTCGAATACGTGCTTTTATGTATATATATATATACACATTAGACAAGAGGAGGGACGATGTAAGTAACTGTCTCGGACAGCTGCTCTTCCCACTCTCTCTCTCTCTCTCTCTCTCTCTCTCTCTCTCCTTCCAAAATATTTCCCATCCAATGCCGGGACGATCCGACGTACTTATAGAAGGTCCATTATATAATGGAAGGTGCGCGCGGCCATGAAAATCATCAGGTGGGACGGCGACGCGATGAGCGTGAGCCGGCCCTGGGGGAAATCACGCGTGTTTTTTTTTTTTTCAAATAAAAATGCTCGAAATACTTGGTGTTCGAGGAATTTTCCCCCGGGGATCCCCGTTCGAGAAGCGCTGTCGTCGTTAATGGATGACGAGTATTTCAGTTTAATAATTGATTTCTGTACTTCTGGCCTCGTTATCAGTCGGAGTCGATTCGACGAAAATTCCAACTAAATTCCCCGAGAGCGTTCTCCGACTCGCTTCGTCGCCGGTAAATCCATACGAAACCAGGGTTTGGAATTTCGTCGGGAAGCCGGGGGACACCAGCGCGGCCCATTCGAACGTCTCGGTTGTTACGATTATTCCAAAAATTTTCGACGTTCGTATGATATACGGCTCGCGTCGCGTTCAAATCGATCGAAGCGCCCGGAACGACGAACGGTCCACGACCAGCAATTATACGCGTCAAACAGCAGAACCGCGATTTTCGAGCGCGAACGGGCTCGAACCGTAAAATATTCGAACCTTCGAATCGGCTCGACTGGATCTGCGTCCTTGAAACACTTTTTCGAAGAAAGCTCCGTCGATTATAAATAACGAAGTTCTCGTCGATTCGAATTTTGTAAAATTTAGCGTCTCACAAAGATTCTCGACGCATTACTCCTCGGGGCTTTTTCCTTTCTTTTCGAACATCCAAAAATCTGTGTGATATAATAAGCATCGCCGAGAAGAGCAACGGAGTCGAGCGACGTCCTTCGTTCTTTTTCTTTTTTTTTTTGTTCGCTTCCCCCGCCACCGCGTACACGGTAATCCGCCAATATTCGGATCGATCCACATTGTCCCGGTATAATACGATCTTCCTTGCGTCAGCGGTAATACACTCGCCCCCCCCCCCCGCCCCCCCGCCACCGGTCCGTCTTATCGCCCGGCGCAGCGCTCTTTCGCACTCGTGACGATTGCGCGCGTTTCCGGCGCGCGCAATTTAGCCGCCCTCCGAAGCGATTATCCCGGAATTCTCTCTCATCTCCGGCCTCTACGCGCCGCGCCCCCTCCCCCCCCCCTCCACTCGGCGCGCCATTCTTCGCAATTCCCCAATGCCGACCGTAGTACGTCCTTCGCTTTCCTGCGTAAATTTTCCCGACCACGCAGCAGCTTTTATCTATCTCTCTCTCTCTCTCTCTCTCTCTCTCTCTCTCTCTCTCTCTCTTGGCTTTATTACACACGCATTAAGAGCTGTGCGCTAGCAACTAGGAGGAAAATGGCGTACAGTCGCACTGATATGCGCAGCAGTCACAGGTTCGTGATCGACTCGTCGCTCGTTCTTCTTTGTCTGTGTGTATGGCAGTATATTTGAGTATACATATATATATATATATAAGGTATCGACGCAGGTGCCAACGACGGCCCTTCCGACTTTTTTTTTTCCACCGCCCGTTCACCCATGCCAATGTATATTTTAGGCGACCGACACGCACGAACGGACCCCTGAAAACATATCCCGATGTTTTTCATTCTCTCCCTCGCCCCCAGCCGCCAACCCTCCCTCAATTTCCCCCGCCTTTCAACGCCGAATTTCTTTTCTTTCGTGTTAGATAAAACTTGTTATTCGCGATGTCGATTCTTCTCTCTCTCTCTCTCTCTCTCTCTCTCTCTCTTTCGACGCTTAATTTGCTCGAAGGGGTCTGAAAAACCGAGCACAATATCGGAGGACGATGAGAGAGAGAGAAGAGAGAGAGAGAGAGAGAGAGAGAGAGTGAAGAGAGATCGAAAGCGATCGAAAGGAAGAGAAGCTTTTATTGGAAATAACACTTAGGCGCGTTACAGGGAGTTTTATACATAAGGAATATTATATTTATAGAAAATTCCTTTTTTATCCACATTTTTATTAAGTATATAGGAATATATATATACCATATTGCACGTTTCTTCTGAGTTGTGCTACTATACATGTTTTTTCAAAACTTTTTGATATCTGATTTAATTTATAATACTCGCCGTCTCTCTCTCTCTCTTTGTACCCCCTTGAAAACGCAGTTGATGTAGAAAAGAGAAAAGTTTCCGAGATTAAATTTCTACTTTTGCTGGAATGAAATACCCCAATTAATTTATCTCCCCACTTTTTAGGTTGGCCCTCCGGTCTTACCGCCGAAATGTTATCTCCTTTCATTAGATACCTGTCGAATTATACTTATACATCTAGATATAACTATATATATATATATATATATATATATATATATATATATATATATATATATATGCATACATGTACGCTGAACATGGCTGGTTCGCTATTGTGTATATATATATGTATATATATATATATATATATATATATATATATATATATATATATATATATAGATTATATTAATTGAGTCATCCTTGACTACCAATCAGCCACGGTAGAAATTCCAACGGGGAGCGCCTCAATAAGCGGAGGTCTAAAAAGCCTCGTCCTCCTGAAAATTGAGCGGAAAGGATGTTTCTGTAATTGAGCTTCGTTATCTCTCTAATCCGATGACCTCTCATTCTCTCGGCGCGTTATCAAAGCCCGCCTCCAAATACTTAAGACTCTTAGAAATTTCTTCCCCTCCACCGCCTCCTCCTCCTCCTCCTCGTCGTCCTCCTCGCCCATCGTATAGCGGCGGCGGCTCCGCAGCTTTGATCATCGCGCACGTGCGCGCGGACGGTGCGGGGGTGGAGAGATGAGGAAGGAGATGGGGGAGGGCAATCAGCCTCGACCGTATATATATATATATACATATACACATATAAGAGCCGGCTCGCGCCAGTGAATTCGAATCGCGTATAATCAGGGCCGGGGAAAGGAGGCGGAAAGAGGGTGCGAGAAAATGCCGCAGTTTGGCACTCGAGCCACACAACTGCACACAACCACACATACGCGCGCGCGCGCAGACGTATAAGTCGTTTCTTCACGCTTTTCTTCGGCATGCGCGCCTCGGACGAGTGCGCTCGGCCATCTCGCGGCAGCTACCCGAGAGGAATTATGGAACGTGACCGGGGAGCAGGATTTATATGTACGATGGAGAAAAAGGGTGGCCCACAGCTCCTTCCGGAGATCGAGCGTGCTGAGGGGCGGGTAGAGGGGGGAGGGTAAAAAGTTAGAAAATTTATATATACATATACCACGCTCCCGGATCACCTCTTGGTGTGCGATGACATTTTCTCTGCTCTTTTTTTTTCTTGTTTTTTTTTTCTTTTTTAAAAAAAAAGGAGAGAAGGGGAGCGATAGTTGAAGATAGACACGGACTTTATTTAAACTTTTAAGTTTATCATGGATAGATTCATATAATCGTGACTAATCGAAGGGGGGGGTGGGGGTGTTTCAACCACCCCGAAAGAGAAAGAGACCGAGGCGTGTCCAACGAGCTCCGTTAACGAATAAAAGTAATGGGACTATCGATCGATGAGCCCCAAGGACTCGGGTGTGCGAGTCTAACTATTATATTATGTATGAGCACGGAAGGTGTCGGCCTGGCAGCGACCAATGAGCGCACGCTGGCCGCGGACTGTTGCCGCTCTGCAGAGCGAGAGAGGGAGAGAGAAGAGAGAGAGAGAGAGAGAGAGAGAGAGAGAGAGAGAGAGATGAAAAGATTTCAAAGCGCCTGATTTATCTGGGAAGCGACCATTGGCTCGGAGGGGGGGGGGGAGGGAATAGAGGTAGATAATTATCGGGAATGCTTTGAGTAATCACCTGGTTCGTCCTCTCTTTGTGCGACTGCCACCGTCCCTCTGCCCCGCTGTACTATCCAGGTCTGACACATTTGGCATTATACCCGGTAATGTACGGGTCTTAATTATCACTTATCTCAGCCGCGTGTTCCCCGTGCGAGCGTGGCATTGGCCTTTTTTTCCTCTTCCTTTCGTTCTCTGTTTTTTTTTTTTTTCTCTCTCTCTCTCTCTTGCTCTCTCGTTTTTTTTTTTTAATTTTTAATCGACGGTTAAGCAATGAGAGAGAGAGAGAGAGAGAGAGAGGGAGGTATTTTTCCTCATCCAAAAAACGTACAGTATATTTCCGGAATTTCGAAAGAGAGCTGACTAATTCGTATATACTTGTATTAACTCGAAAATATTCACGATTTCTTCGTAATTGCACGAATTTGTATTCATACATGCGCATATATATATATATATATATATATATATATATATATATATATATATATATACACACAAAAAACATTGTGTACAGCGTACATATATCTTGTATTATATGTAAAAGTCCTCGGGAAAAAAAACCCACTGTTGCACGCCGGAGGAGGTTACACACCGGCGCGGCGACGTCGTCCCACGCCAAATACCAAATTATTTGTTTCTCGCTCCCTGCCTCCGTCTCCCGCTCGGAATGTACAACGTAGCGTATAAATTACGCTCAAGAAAATCCAATTCAAAAAAATAAATCCCCTCCCACCCCCTCCTCCCGCCCCGGGGTTCGGCTGAAAATTTCTTCCCGCCTACAGCTCGCTCCCTCGCCGCCCCCCCCCTCCAGATTCTTTCCGTACGCGACGGAGAGACGCGACGAAGAAAAAAGAGGAAAAAGAAAGAAAGCCATATTGCCGCGCTCGGTTTTTCAAGAAAAAGAAAAAACTCCCTCAGAGCAAAAGCCGTCGTTGCGTTATCGGTGCGTACGTACGTCATCAGCGTTATTCTACACACACACACACACACACACACACACACACACACACACACACACACACATATATATATATATATATATATATATATAAGAACACGTAGCGCCGCAGACCTTTTATCCTCCCGCTCTAACGAGCGCGACTGCATGGGCACGGAATACATTCGGCCTCGATCAAAATGCAAGCTTCGAGGGCAGCTCGCGCAGCGACGGGAAGAGAAGTCGTCCCCGCGCTCACAACGGCGCTCCGCTGCTCGACGCTCGGCGCCCGTATACGTACACGTCATATAATACGTATCATCAGACTCGCGCAGCTACCGCCCTCGCAGCCGCGGGCGCCACCGTGCACAGACCGCACATATATCCGCAGAGTAGAGCGACGAGCGCATTCGCGGAACAAAATACGAGGATATAATACAAGGCTCATCGTGACGCTGGCGTATAGAGTCGGGCGGGGGCTGGGGGGGGGGCGGTTGTCGTTGTCGTTGTTTGGCAGTCTGGCTGAAAAGACGTCGGTTTTGGAAGGGGGTGGTTATATAAGGACGGAGCGTGTGTATTTATATATATATATATATATATATATATATATATATATATATATATATTTATTCATCCTCGCCATACAGCGTACTCCGTAGATAAGAAGGAGAAAGAATAGAGCGAAACAAGGTATACGCGCGGCAAAGCTCCGGCTTTTGAGTATAGAATGGGGCGAGGGGCCCCCGTGGGGGGGGGGAGGGGGGCGATGGTGGAGAGGGTGGAAAACGTCGAGAGAGGGAGCGAAGCGAGCTGTGCCGCATAGCACGGGCGACGAGCAGAGCAGCTTTGTTGCGAATCCGCTCGAAGACGACGGGGGCGGGGGCTGCAGGGGGTCGCGGAGGACTTGGGCAGGGGTGAAAGCCAACTTTCGTCGAGAGCATGCAAGCAGAATAATATAATAAGGCATCCAGCTTTTGCCGGGGCAGAGAGTGAGAGAGAGAGAGAGAGAGAGAGAGAGAGAGAGAGAGAGTGAAGAGAGAGAATCAGGGATGGTCGCGGCGAGATAGGGTTGCGAGAAGAGCGGCGAGTGAGGGCAGATAAAGACAGAGGGAGTAATTACCTTTTCTCCCCCTCTATATCAGCATGGGGCGAGTCCCAAGCGCGGTTATATATATATATATATATATATATATATATATATATATATATTATATGTATATATATATGCACCGAGAGATAGAGAGAGAGAGCGAGAGGGAGGGAGGGGTGGGGAAAGAACGGAAGTATCTAACGCGGAACGGTAGACGGAGGCCGCATCTATCTGTCCGGGCTCATCCTTTTGCCCTCCACTCCCCCCTCCCCTCAGCTCGCCGGGATTGCAATTTTGTAAGATTAGCCAAAAAGATGAAAAAAGTTTTAAGGCGGTCCTATCGGTTTTGGAAATTGACGTTGGAAAATTTGGGCAAACTCCGAGGCATGTCGTCAGATATAAATATAAAAGTCGTTCGGCTTAAATTTCCAAGAAAATTCATTGATTAGCGAGGCGAATAACAATTGTTTTGAAATCGTGGTTGTTAAAACGCTGATTTATCGATTTATCGAGAATGTCAGTTTCGTCGGATGGATTTACATACCATAAAGAAATTGACGATCAAAAATTGACGAGGAATTTTTATTAAAAGGGCTTTTAAATTATTATAAATTTTTAGGAATAGATTCGTTTTCTCAGATTATTTTCAGATTAAGTGTATGGAAAATATTAATAAATAAGAAAAATGAAACAACCATGACTTTCAATGATTGCAGCGACGTGTTACATAGACACAGGCAACATATTATACATTAAATAAATGATAAATTGAGATGAGTTGTTAAATAATTAATGTGCATTCCTACGAATATAAGTAAGAAATATATAACTAAGAAATATAAAATTTTCCAATCACTTAAATAATTCCACTAATGTAAGTGATGTAAAACATCGACATTATTTATCCCAACGGCGATTAAGCCAAATATGAGATTTGCGCACGAATCGTCGAAAAGTTAAGACGTGTTTATAGACAATGCACCTGTGTTTCATTGATCTTTTGTCCATAGTGTAAACAGTATCAAAGTGTGAAAAATTGTACATTAATAGTATAAAGTTACACATACACTTTTTTATCAAAATGCAAACAACCGCTTCAAATAACTCGATTACAGTTTCATTCTCAAAGATACTGCAGCATGAAAAAGTAATTACTAGAGGCCATGCAATAATACTAGAGTCGATAGAGGAAATATCTAAGCAATATTATACAGTAGCTGTAGAAAAAAATTATAGAACGAAAAAATATACATTCAATATCGCGTGTTTCTCACGGTAGATTATATTTGTAGATTATGTTACTTTGTTACTTATCCAACAAAAAATTGTTGACAAACTGATGCAGGAAACAAAATAGGTAAGTATTGAACAGCTAATTGTATTGTACGCCTCAAGAGCTAAACAAATTACTCATTTCAAACGTTCAACCGTGCTTGCCAAACTGTACCATTCTAAATGAATTAATAAAATGAAATATCAATCCCGTTTCACAAATTACTACAGCGAAAGGAGGGAGCACAATTCCGGAATTCTTAGCTTTCTTCTTAAAATTCCTGAACAAATGCAAATTACACATGAAAATATCATTGATCGGGTACATTTTCCATCAGAGAATTCAACCTGTTTCATTTTTAACGAAAAGGGACATTTAGCATTATATTGCAAAAATATAGAAAAGAATCCGAATCAACCATCTCCTCGGCAGTCTACGCTCAATCTAGATAAAAAATAAGATAGGGCAAAAGAAAATCAAAAAGTATCCGAAAATAATAGCGCAGCGGAAAACCCAGAATTTTCTCTTACGTTTTGACTTGCTGGAGTTACGAGGAACTTGTCAAGTACGAACGATCAGTCACCAAGATAACTTGATCGCTCCTTCTACAATTAACTTCAATAAAAGGAATTAAAATAAACAAGAGAAAGAAAACCAAAGAAGTAGATAAATAAGATGAATTGAACAAAATAGATTTCAGTAAATAGTCGCGGCCGGCAAGATCATATAGAATATCAAATGGAACTAAATGCGTTCTGACGTATCCAAAATTATTAGAATTCTTAGAAACTACGCACAACAAAACAAATATAGGAGAAATTGCTAATAATTCTACTAACAATATAGAATGCTTCAATACGATGCTAACAGATACATACAAATATTTAGACCACAGATATTAAAAAACAAAAATTTCAGGCATTAAAAATAAATTAATTGAAGCTTTACAAAGTAAAAAGAGTGCTCATTTAAGTTCTACAGATAATTGTGTATCTTCAATTTCAAATTGCCAATAAATTATAAATCAAATCCGAGAATTACAATCGTTCAAATTCTTTTTTGGATTGCAAAAATTATATCAAAATACATAGTAGAATTATAAGTTTTAAAATCGTTTTAATAGCCAAGCAGAATTTCACAAAGGACACTCAACTGCAGGTACTCGTCTCAGAATAAAGATATTTTCGCCACTTTTCTAGATATTCAAAGTGCTTACGATAATGTTCTTTGCGATATCCTGCTTAATACATGTATTAAATTTTGTTAAATATTTAACGCATAAAAGGATCGTTCACGCGGATGCGTTAGAATTTGAAAGTTATTTAGCACGCTAAATTTTACCGCAAGGAGGCGTTCTCAATCCGTTTCTGTACTTAATCTATGTCGCGGGTATAACAAAAATATACGTCTAAATCCCTATCGATTTCACAATTCTCAGACGATATTGCGATATATGTAAAATTTTCATCATTAAAAAATATGTAAAAAGTTAATTACAAAATCAATTGATATAATAAATGATAATTTAAATTCATTGGGATTAGAATTTTGCGTACATAAAGCAAACTTCGTCCATTTCAATAGAAAAAACCATCTTACCAGGAGAAATTGTAATTAATATCGATGATTGTATAATCAAATCGGCCGAAAAGGTTCGCTTTTTAGATCTGGCATTTGATTACCGATTAACATTTACTCATCATATTACCTCTATGAAAAAACGGTGCTCGAGTGTTTTGAAAGTAATAAAATTTTTACAGAGCACCTGACGGGGCGCTAATCCCGAGCCGCGAATAAGTCTCTGTGAAAGCCTCGTAAGAACTCCAATGGAATATGGCACTTGTATTTACTTCCCTGCACGGACAAACGAAGAAGTCAAACTAGAAACAGTACGACAATCAGCGATACGTGTGGCTCTTGGATATCGCGATAGTACGCCAAATGGGCGTACATCTAGCAGAATCAGAACTTCCATGAATTATTGACCGAGTAAAATGTTTACGTAAGAACTTTCTTATTAAATTATTTGCGCATTCAAATTTATTAATCCACGAAAAAACAATATCATTGCAACAAAGAAAATCGCAAGAAAATTAGAGAAAGGAAAAATCTAGTCATTGAATATATGGATCAATCTGTTCTGCAAAAAAATATTTTACAATGTTAACAGTGACTATATTATCGTGCGACATAGACATTGAAACCCGTATTTGAACTATTCCAATCAATGTAGAAATTGGAGCATAGATGAAAAGTAGTGAAAATCCAAATGCAGCATTTAACGAGTGTTTCGAAGATAGAAATGCTATTCGCATATATACGGACGGAAGCAAAAGCTTAAGTCCAAGATCAGTGAGTTCTGCCATGGTATGCCAAGACCTGAATATCACACAATCGAGAAATTTAACACCGATTGCTTCTATTTTTATAGCCAAAGCCATGGCAGTTAACGGCGCTCGAAATCTATTATTAAATCACAGACGCAACGCATTTGTAATATTTTCGGATTCGCTTAGTTTACTACGAACATAGACATAAAAAAACAGCCCTCGATTGTTTCATATCACGATGAAATATAATGAAATTCTGAACGAAGCTAACAACGCCAAAGCAGTTGAGTTAGTTTGGATCGCGTCCCATGTTGGGAGAGCAGGTAATGAAGTCGCAGACAAAACAGCTTAAGAAGCCCTAAATGAACCAGATGGTACATAAAAAATTCCATTCACAGATTTTCGAGTAGAAATTAAAAAAAAAAAACGATACTCAGTGTAAGAAATTCTATAGAAGATGACGAATTAAAGGGGGTAGAGTATTTTGATATAATGGAAAAAAAGAAACCATAACATTATAAAATAAATTTACAAAGAAAAATAATAGTTTCCATCAAGCGCTTCAGGGCTAGACACTATAAACTCGATAAATATCTCTGTCACATCAGTGTAGCCAATAGTGAAATGTGTACTTGTAATTGCGAAATTCAAGATCTCAACCATGTTATATGGCAATGCTCCCTATATAATAACCAAGGAATAGATTTCATCAAAAAGATAACAAAACATACCATCCACTTGATATAAATATATTATTAATAAAGCCGAATATAAAAGCACTATCGATTATTGTTAAATATTTGATTAGTTGTAAGCTTCTGATCTTATATGTAAAATATCACATATATACGCTAAGATATTATCTGTAAATTTATTGTATGCTAAATAATTCTTAATGGAAAGTACAAACTTGCATAAATATAAGCAAACGACAAATACGACATTTCTTCGCATAGGTCTTAGAAAGTAAATCTCGTATTTGGCTTAATCGCCGTTGCGATAAATATTGTAGATGTTTAACATCGCAAATTTGTCGAATTATTCAGGTGTTTTGACTAATTTATAATACTTTCAGGAATATATTTTAATTATTATACAAGTATACGGTCATATTAATTAATACAAAGAAAGAAAATAAATACAATGTCCTTCGAGTACGAGTCTGAAACGTTACAGACTTTATAATCTAGAAAAAGGCAGTACGGGAATCACGAATCCTCGTCCACGTTTCGAGGCATCGGTTCAATCAGTTCGCTCTATCGCTATATGTATAAAGGAGAGATAAATCGATGGGCCGTTTATGAAGATCGACTACAGCGCACAAACGATCGACTTTTTTTCCTACGTATCTAGTCACACGGGTGTTTCGCCGACAGAGAGTCGGTAGTGCGGGCCGAATTCCATGTAACTCTAAAGTACATACATATTATATTCTATATCTGTCTCTTTAGCATTGACAAGCTTTCCTTTTCCTCGTAACGAGAATAGTCGTCGGGAAAAGGTTTCCGGGAGCTTTTCCACCTCCTCCGCTTTTACCCCATCCACCCCACGGTTAGGTCGATATAATACAAAAAGCCCTCGAGGGCTTCGTCGAGCGATGGATTCTCTCCCTCCCCCCCCCGCCCTTACCCGGGTTTTCATTTAAAACCGAATTTACGCGCACGCAGCGTCGGGAAACTTCGTTCTCTCCCTCGCGGCCTCATTTGGCCGCGGAATTAAGCGGGCGATTTGGCTTCCGTCGGCGCGCGCGCGCGCGCGACCCGGCGGAGCGAACCGGAGAACGAAGGAAGCTCCCGAGGCGAGAGCGCGCACCGAATGCCAAAGCAGGTGCTGATATACGGCCGCCAACCGAGCAGTTTCCGTAAGGGCGGATGCGCTACGTATGTATATATATATATATATATATATATATATATATATATATATATATATATATAGATACATATAGATATACCTATCCATATACATATATACATATACATGTAGGATGTTCGTTTATAAATATCTAAAAACTTTGGACCGCACAGTCTGCTCTTCGTATAACGTATACATCTGTATGTGTGCGCGTGTAGTATATGTATCTATGCGCGTTATGCGCGTATATAGAAAAGGGAGGGGCGATGAGAGAGCGCTAAGCTGAGAAACGCCCACCCGTATATGGTTGTATATCGAGAATGAGTGAGATAGAAAGAGAAGAAGAGAGAGTGAGTGAGAAAGAGAGAGTACACGTATATACGCCACCCAAGAGCTTCCTGCTGCTTTTCATTTTTAAAAAAGCATATTTCGCCGACGGTTCTCGCCAACTTCTAACTCCCCCCCCCTGCCCCCTCGCCCACCCTTACTCCCGAACAGCCGGGTACACCGCCCGAAATAAAGCCGTCATTCGTAAGGCGGGCGCGGCAGCTCTCGTCG
>JACCIC010000300.1:85000-105000 GCA_018907035.1 Sycobia sp. Sy_11
CTCGCCCGTCGATTTCGATTGATTAAGTCGAATTCCCGAGCGATAAGAGGTCCGCTCCGCGCGAGCGCCCCGTGTAATTTTCCCTCGGCGTTTGTCTCCACCCCCTCCCATCCCGGCCCCTCTTTCGTCCAGAATGCGCCCTATTGCATAGCTGATCGTTCGCCAAAACGTTCCCGGCCAACTTTCCCGCTGACCACGCGACTCTACCTCTATAATCGTCCCTCGGCGCGGTACACGTACGCGGGCGAGTGTGCACGTGTGTATAACGAGAGAGCTCGGATGAACGCTTTTTCGCTTAATCCGCGTTTGAGTCCACCCTGATTTGGCAGTGAGCCGCCGTTGCGTATACCAAAAAACAAAAAAAAAAAAAAAAAAAAAAAACAATCCCCCATGATTTTGCGCTCTGTATACCGTTTGCATCTATACCGTTTTCCTTGTTTTTTTTTTTTTTTCATTCTCGCGAAAGTTATTATATACGCACCTATGCATAATAGGATTAAGCCCCATAAAGCTCGGACACGATCGTCAGCCTCGTCGATCGAACGCGACGCGGGGCAAAATGGTCTCACCTCCATTTGTCGCCCCCGATATCGAGATGAATTTACGCATCTGTATATGTATCTATACATTTATAGGTATATATATATATATATATTGGACGGCGGCACAGAACCTGCCGACGGACGAAGCGCGCGCGCTGGCGCTCGCGCGTATTATGGGCGTAAAAAAATTTTTACAGCCGAGTTTACAAAGGGGCTGGAGAAGTGCGGCGGTAAACGAGCCCCTTCTTAATTGTATGCGGCACAATTGACTGCGAATCACACGGTGCGTGCTCTATGGCTCTTTTGATTAGTCAATCAGCGAGTCGAGGTGCGGATAAAAAGTGCGCTTCGTATTTCATCTTTGAGCTTTAATCGGTCATTAAATCTAAGTCTTGGCCTATCTTATATAAATTTTCCGAATTGATTTCTGTTACAATGTTTTTCTTTTTTTTATAAATATCGTTTTCTGATGTCGAATAATTATAAACCAAATATTTAGAAATAAATAGAATGTTTTAATTAGATTTTTAAAATTTTTTTTGTTTTTTTTTTTTCAATTTCTTTAATGTTATAACATTTCATTCCGACACAATATTTTAACGAATAAATTACTATCATAATAGCTCTATAACGATTTCTTAGTAAAATTTTTCAAAAAATACAAATAATTTTCCATGTATGCAAGGATTTTCTAAATAAAGCCATTTAAATTGTCAATAAACATTTTATTACCAATAATCAAAGAGTGGATATATTAGATAGTCGTTCCTCTTTCAAAAGTCTTTTTATCAAAACGTAATGTTATTGTTATTTTGACGCGTTGTCGAAGATGAGCAAAATTAATCTACATATATGAGCAGCAGCTAAGGAAACGCAATTTGACCAACAAACTAGAAACATAAACATTTTTTTTTCAATTTTTATTCAGAGATGATATCACAGATGGCTCAACTCAAGAAAATTGAAACGTTGAGGACGTTCTTTTATCGACATTGCGAATGTGTCTTTGAGAAAATATTTTCGAATCAGTGAAATCATAAAAAACGAATTATTACAAAATCATAATATTTCTTTTAAATGAAAAACAACAATTCGTTTCTATTTCTCCACAAGCACCGAACCCTGAATCATCAAATCGAAATCTTGGTCTTAATGTAATAGCGCGCTTACGCTTCACTGTGAATAATAATTACAGCAACAACAACAACAATAACAACAACAACAACAACAACAAAAACGAAAATCAGACGATCAATTAGGCGGACAATGATTTTTCAAATAATTCTAAATACAAGTTGCACTGGATTTTTTTTTTGGCTAAAATCACGACATACCGCAAAATCAGCCGCGCTGTTGAATTATAGTCCAGCGACGTTCGGTACGTTTTATTTTTCTGCCCAAAAGCCGAAAAGAGCCTATCCGACACGACTGTCATCGTCCGCCGGTCGTCGGAGAAAATTTCCGCGCTTCGGTCTAGAGGCGGGCAAGCATCTTTGCTTTTTCTTTTATTACAACCCTTTCGACCGTCGTCCTTGGCCGTAAACGCCTGTCCGCCCCGAAGGCCGCGGGCGCGGACTAAAAAACGGAGCGAGCAAGCAAGAGAGAGAGAGAGAGAGAGAGAGAGAGAGAGAGAGAGAGAGCGAGGAAGAGCCTGTCTCGCGGGGGCGGCCTAGGTATACCGCGCGCAGTAAACCGATTTAAATGGCCGGCCGGCCGCGGGGCTTTCCCAGGAACCCTTTTCTCGCTGTCGTCGCGGCGGGGCCCGGCCGTGCCGAGGCCGAATCGAACAAAAAGCATGAGGAACAAAGGGATAGAGAGAGAGAGAGAGAGAGAGAGAGAGAGAGTAAAGTAAAGGGTTAAAACAGCCTAGACGCCAGCGCGCCGCTTTGTTTTTTTACAGTTGTCCGCGCCGCCGTCGCCGCCGTCACCGCGAAACAGCGCTTGTCCACGGGGGCGACCCTCGGGGAAAAACCGCACGCGTAACCGTGACAGGTGAGCCGAGGCCCGGGTCAGTCGACGGCTCCAAGGTCCCGCGCGCGGACCGACTTTTCGCGCTCAGTGGGGCCCGCGGCCGGCTGTTCCCCGACGGCCCGCTCCCAAGGCTCCGACGACGCCGCCCCGTTTCGGCCTCGCCACCGTTCCGCAGCGGCGCGCCCAGCCGAAGCAGGTGAGTTCCCTTCTTGTCCTTCTCGTCCTCGCCGCCCGTCGCTGCGACGAGCGCGTCTTCCGGGGCCGCGACGGTAGAGAGCGCGGACCGGCGATAAATCGCCTCGGGATCGGTGTCGTGTGGGCGCGTCGCTTTACCCTCCCCCCCCCTCCACGCGATCGAGGCCGACGCGCAACCGGTTCTCTCCGGATCGGATTTTCGGCGGAGGTGAAGAGGAAGTGAACGGATAAAATGACGAAGGGACGAAGGAAATTAATAATAGTCGAGCGTTCCTCGATCGATCGAGGCATGTCGTCGTCGTGGAGTGATTTGAGAAAGAAAAGAGCAACAGCCGAACGAGAAGAAACAAAGATTCCCCGCGAGAGCCGCAAAATCTCACCCCCCCCCCCCCCCGAGAAAGACCGCGCGGGTTCTGAGAATCCGGTCGTTCGGTCGTACACGGGGAGGGAAGCGCGGGAGGGGGGTAGGTGGGTGTGTGGCGAACAAAAAAAAAACCAAGATGTTTTAAGGGACAAAGGAAAAGAGCGACTTCTTATCCCCGGGATTGTCGAGCGGGGGGCCTCTCTTTAATTAAAACAACGCGTTAGCGAGACGTACGCGCAGCTCTTCCCCGCCTCTCTCTCTCTCTCTCTCTCTCTCGAAATCCATCGGATCCTCGCGTCCTCGTCGTCGTCCTCGTCGTCATGGGGAGAAGACCCTACAGGAACAAGGGGAGGGGGGAGGCGAAATAAGCCACGCATATAAACCGTCTACTTTGTTGGCGTCGTTTGCGTCTATACATATATATATATAAGCTCGCGTGCCCGCGCGACGTCGCGCTATCACTTACCCCTTCCGCCCTCTCGCCGATGATTCTCTCCCGCCCCCTGTCCTCCTCCCGCCCTCTCCCCGCGTCGAGCGTCGTCGAAGAATCGATTCGATTCAAAATTTTCGAGCCGGTATACAGCTCTGAGTTACTGACTCCCCCCCCCCTTCTTCCCGCCCTGGCAAATCAGCAAATTAACCGCGCCCCCGCTGCACTTCTTTCCAGCCATACCTCCCACCCCCCCGCGTCGACTCTTTCGCGCTTATCTCCTCGGACGTCGAAGCCGGAGAGGGAGACCGGCGATTATCAAGGGAATTTATTCGACGTTATTATCGGGTGTAGAGAGAGAGAGAGAGAGAGAGAGAGAGAGAGAGAATGAGAGAAGGAGAGAGAACGAGAGCCTGTGGGTGGGCCCCGGAGATAATAATAATTGTCGGTGCGGTCGCGAATCCGCGGCCTCGCCGTATATAACATAGTGAGCCTGTTGCAAGAGAGAGAGAGAGAGAGAGAGAGAGAGAGAGAAGGACAGCGAGAAAGAGAGCGAGAGGACCTTTTTCCTTGTACACATATATACATATATAATCCTCGGTCCGCTCGCGGCTCGATTATCGCGTCGCACGCGGACGCGATGGGGCGGGGGAGGGGGAGGCGAACGAAGGGCTCCCTATCGAGGCTTTTTAATACGCGCCGTATGCGGCAATGGCTGTTTCGCGGGACCGAGAAAAAAATCTCCCCCCCCCCCTCTCCATTCCCTCCCCGACCAACCAACCCCAGACCGGGGCTCCCTCGACTCCTCGAGGCCGTATACTCGAGAGTTTATCGCCGGATCCCGAGGCGGCTATTATTTATCGGGCGGCTCCTTGCGATGGCGCGCGCGCGCGCGCGCGCCCGCGGCGTAAGTAAACGCGATCCCCGGCCGATCGGCCGCCATTAAAAGCTCGAATTTACCGACTGCGGCCGTTCGAGTTTCGGGCCGGCGGGCGGGAAAGGGAGGAGAGGGAGGAGAAAAGGACGCACTGTACACGCTCAATAATTGCGAACGCTCGCTTTTATATATATATTATAAATATATATGCGTGCGCAGTACGCATGCGTGCGTCTATATAAGGACGAGTACTCGGGAGGCTCATTATGCAGATTTTATCGGCGGCACGACATTTGAAGAAACTGCGAGCAACTTGTTTCAAATGAAGGGGGAGAGTATGAAAGAAAGAGAGAGAGAGCTTCGTATGCATATATATACGTATATGTACGGTGGACACGTCAACGTGGAACTCGCATTGTTTATGGTTACGGCTATGTTCTCGACTTATCGGAATGTTGGAAATAAGTATATATTACGGATCTATATATATATATATATATATATATATATATATATATATATATCTGTATATATATGTATATATATGCATACACGCGCTAAATAAGTACGCGAAGCGGTTAATATTATATTCGAGGCAAAAATTATATCGGAGTAACAGGGCGTGGATCGGTCAGCGCCGGCGAGCTGGGAAAATTTACCGTCTCCCCGTTTTGCGAAAAATAAGCGTTTATTTTCTCTTTTCTTCCTTTTTCTCGTCTGCTTTTATCAAACGTACACCTGCTCAAAATAATTTCCAAAGTTGTTTAGATTAAGAGAATATGTTTGAGTTAATTAAAAAATAAATTATTGCCCACCGGGGAATTGAATGTCTTATTAAAAGTATGAAATATTTTTTGCTTGTCTTACAAATATGCTAAATATCTATAGATAATACTGATATTGCCTATGTGCGCGGGATGTCTGCTTTATCAAAATATTATCCAGGTATATAACTAATAATTATCAAATACATTTACATATATACAATTATACAAATGAGTACGTTCGTAAAGAGTTTCCAAGATTTTATACCTGTCGAAAAGGAAGTACAAAAAAATTTCGTTATTATCCAAATGTTTCTCAATACCTATACATAGATATATGTATACGTATAATATCAAGTTATATACATTTCAAAGAAACCGGAAACTTCGATGAAGAAAAATTTTTCCAATAGATATACGTGCACGAAGCTACAGAGTCAATCTCGTCGGATTATTTTCTGTTTTTCCTTCTTTACCCAAAAAAAGGCGTCGTGAGCAAATTTAAAAGGAGGAGACGCGAGTGAGGACTGTCTATTCATCGAGAAGCGGCGGCGACGCTGGGAGGAGGGGGGGGGCAAGAATAGTATAGAAACGAAAAAAAAGAAGACCGGGGATGAAGGCAACGAACGCGCGTCTGGGGCAAATCAAAGCCAAAATGCCGCACCCTTGTCGCCCAGATACATTTATATACAATATATATATATATATATATATATATATATATATATATATATATATATACTATATGTATATGAAAGGGAGGTGGGGCGAAAGCAGAGGGCGGCGAGAACAACAAAAGTTCAATTTCGCGGGAACGACGAGGAAAATCCCTCTCCTCCTCCCCCTCTCTGTATGTTTTGATTCTGGATGCATATATATGTGTGCGTGCATTTATATATATATATATATATATATATATATATATATATATATATATATATACGCGCATACAAAATAAAGGCCTCGCAACCGGGGGAAAGAGGTGGGAGAAAAGCCAAAATAGATGGGCGACTGCTGTGGGGGTCGCCGGGCTGGGCAGGCAATCGCGAAACAGCAAAAAAATGCATATAGACTGTACACATACACGTGTCGGCGTGCGTCTGCGTGTATGTGTGTGTGGGTGTGGGTATACACGGATTTAGAGGCGTGAGCGGAGTCGGACGGGCAGTCGAGCGATTTCAATCGGCCGTGTTGAATATTCGGATTGGTTTTCGCGTTTCATCTACACACATGTATATGTATACTTATATACGGTGTACGCACGGGTGTTTTCGCGACGCCGCGCGAGTAAGCGAGGAGGGTCCGGGCCGCATACTGCACGGCCGTGGCGGGGGGAGGGGCGGTGGGGGGCGGGTGGCAGAAGCGGAAGGATCGCGTACGCCACCCACCCCGACGGGGGGTTGCGTGCGAATTCCAATCTGCGAAATTGAAAAAGCACTCGCCCGCTCCGCGCCCCTTCCAACGATCCGCGCACTGATATACACCTGCAACTTTTGGCGTTATTTCCCGTGTTGTGCCGCGCACCGCCACCCCCTCCCCCTCGCTCAATCCCACCACCCGCTCGCAGGCCGCTTCCCGGAGTACATATTCATTCTATATATAATCGAAAAAAATTCCGCTCGCGCGCTCGTCTCTCTTCTCAATTTCTGCATCGCTTTCGTAGATATACTATATATATATATATATATATATATATATATATATATATATATATATATATATACATATACATTATACATATATACGCGAGGCGCGAATCGGTAGCATACGATGCAACCGTATGAAAAATCTATAATGGCAAAAGTGAATCCAATTTTTGTTCTCTTTTTTTTCTTTTTCTCTCTTTTTTTTTTTTTTTTAACTAGGCTACCGAAAATGGATTAAGAAAGGAGGGAAGGAAAAATTGCAGTGCAGTTATATCTATGGCTTTTGAAAATAGAACCATGAAATTTGCGTTAAATCTCCGCGCAGATTTATTTACGATGTAAACGAGAAGCTATTTGTATATAAAATGTATATGCATTCTCCCGTCATATATATATATATATACATCGAGCGGCTTTTGCATTTAAATTTGTGTATTTTCTTAGATTTTCCCATGCCGTCACAGATATCTCCGATACGCTATAAATATAGGGCGTATAAACGAAAAAAAAGACCAAAAAACTTTGCGACTACACAGCGGCAGCCTTTCGTCTCGTTTACAGATTAAGCTCCGTCTAATAACATTTTGTTCGTTATTAATGAAACATACTTAGATTCATATATATATATTAGGTATATTAATACTATAATATTCGATCTACGGCAAGGCACTATATCGTTATTCTAAGGATTTTAAACACACACGCACATACTGTTCTAGTATACGAATACGTTTACATTTATTACATTTTATTCTCCCTCTCTCTCTCTCTCTCTCTCTCTCTCTCTCTCTTTCTCCCTTTTTTTTTGTTTTCCTCGTCCACCGCGTTTCCCACCGTAAAATTAACACGTCGAAATGCCGGCCCGTAAATCAATTTTTAAAGACGGGGAGCAGCTCGCGTCCGCGGGAACGTCGGCCGCCGCGGCTACTACCGTGTATACTTTTGTGAAACGGTGAAAAAAAACTTCGTATACGCGCGCGCGCGCGCGAGCATATACAATATATGGCCCGCGCGTGTAATATACAATACTCTACCGCGTTACGCGCGAGGCTAACTTCGTAATTATCGACCGGAGGGATTGTTAAGGGTGTTTTCTGTACGGATGATATATTTGTTTTTCACTGTAAATAGGAATGGAGGCTCGAGGAGGAAAAGCGCCGATACTTAGTACGGCGTTTGACTTATCGCGCGTTAGTCCAAGAATTCTTTAAGAACTCAACCCTCCCCACCCCCCTTTTTTTTTTTAACTCTGCACAGGAACGATTTAATGCGCCCTCGATTGTACAGCCGTGGCGTGCGGGGCGTTGCATCGTCGTAAAGCACGGATGAATACATTTGAAAAATATCCGCGTTACGCGTGCGATGAAGGTGCGGGCAATGTCGCGCCGAATGAGCACTTTTTCCACGTTGTCGTTATAATAACGGAAAATTGTAGTAGCTTCAGCAAGAGAGAGAGAGAGAGAATGTTGGCCGCCGCAACTGCGTCGTCTATACTGTACTTATGATATATTATATATTATATATATATATATATATATATATATATATATATATATATATTCATATTATACAGAGAAACCGAACTCGCGAGACAAATTTAGCGCGCGCAAGCACGGGGGCCGGGCCGCCGAGGGGCGGATGCAAGACGGCAAGGGCTACAGACGTCTGCGACAGCAGCAGCCTCGAAACCTTGCATAGGCGTTATATCTATGCATATGTATATAAATAATCTAAATATATATATATATATATATATATATATGTGTGTGTGTGTGTGTGTGTGTGTGTGTGTGTGTGTGTGTATCTAAGTAAGTATAGTGTATACATTCATATCGTGCGCAGACGTATACGAGAAGTTCGAGCTAAAGCCAAAGTAAACCCGGTACGTGGATACGTCGCTATTTTCCAGATGTGCAGCCCCAGCTCTCTGTGTCTTTCTCCCTTTCTCGCTCCATATCGTCGTGATACACGCGCATATACCTGTAGATATATATATATATATATACACATAGGTGTATATTTATACGTGGGATATTTGTGCTCTGGCTTTCGAGATCGTGGATTAAGGCTGGGATCCCCACCCCCCTCGACGAGCTTCTCTCTCTAGTCGGGCTACGAGATGAACGTGTCGAATTTCGTATATATATATATATACATTCGCCTACAGAAGCGAAAAATGGAGCGCAACCTGCCGCCGTTGCTATTGGCTATTGGCAAGCTTGCACGTTTCTCCCCCTTCTGAAAAATGTCCATAAAATATTTCCACCGCCGCCCTCGCCGAATTCTTTTCTTCTATATATATATATATCCTACCGTCAGAGGGTGGATGGTTGGACCTCTTCCTGCTTTGCCTTCGATCGCTGCGGGTGGGGGAACAAAAGGAACGGACTACGAAGGTATACCGGATAGATGGCCCACCCCCTTTTTTCCTATTTTCAGGACGCCCTCCATAAACCTTTCCTTAGGGAATTCGCACGCGGGTGGCGTACCGCCGAGAGACTGATTTTCCTATTGAATTACCGACCGGGTGTAATAATGGGATTATTGCACTCGTTTAAATTGCATAAATATGTATATATATATATATATACGTACTTCCCTTCGAAGCTTTGTAAATTCTTACTGTCCGATTTTTCTTGACTGAGAATTTTTTTGTTGTTGTGTTCTGTCGGGAGAGCAAATATTTGTCCACGTTAGATGGGAAAAAGTTCGGCTTCGTTTTACGAAACTTTTATCCTCAAATGATCAATTAACGATATTCCAATTTTATTGTATAATTGTGGCGTAACGAGCGTTTTTATTTAAATTGAGAAATAAAAAGATATATAAGGATTTGCTTAGTTATATTATGTGTAATAAAGTAGTAATAAAGACTTAAAAGCTGCAGGTATTAAATGTTTTACTACACGTTCATCGAGTATTAATCTTATGCTGCTTTAATTGAGTGTTAATTTTATTTACCAGGACGTTCTTTCGTTTCCCGTGAATTACGATTGGCTTCCTCGGTCTTTTTTCTTTTCAACTCGATTTTCGAAAACAATAAAAATCCTCTATACGACCATCAGAACCAAAACTTTTATTGCGCGTACTATTATGGCCCGCTTGTTGCCCGGTTAAATCCTTAGCGATGATTTTGTTACCTTTTATGGCGCCTTTTAAGTTTTTTTCTCTCTGTTTTTATTGCCACGATTCCGGGCATTTTTAAATCAGTCGAATGAATCACCGGAAACTTGCAGATTCCATTGGTATATGAATCGAACACAAATTTTTCCACGTACGTTATATATATATATATAATTATCAAAGTATACATTTCCTCCGTGAAATTCCACCCGCTGATGGCTCTGTCTAATTAAGAAATAAAAACTTTGCTCAACTAAAATCCTCCTCCCTCAACCCCACCACTCCAGGTCGCCCTACCCTATCGCAAATTTACTATATCTTTTTGCTAAAAGTTCGATCTACTTTAAAAAGTTTCGTTGGCGAGATTTCCGCGCGCAGCTGCCGACGGAGGATCGCTTTAGTTATATATGCTATATATATATATATATATATATATATATATAGTATATACCGTAGTTTTGCTAATTGAGTGTTTCAACTTTTGAAAATTGTGCCTCCTCTCCCGCGCGGGGGCAAAGTCAAATTGTCCGTGCAACGTTTCCGTCGGACGATATATATGTATAAAGAGAGAGAGAGAGAGAGAGAGAGAGAGAGAGAGAGAGAGAGAGAGAGAGACAGAGAGAGAACGACTGCTCGCATTCGCTCGCTCCATTTCTAGAAAGCGAGTAATCAAGGGAAGAGTAGAGTAGAGTAGAGTGGCGAGAGAGGAGGGAAAAACGTGCGACCTCTGCCCGAGTAGCGCGCAGCGCTGCGAGACCCCGGCGGGCATCGGCGCGGACCGACGGACGGCGCTTGTATGGAGAGAAAAAAAAAAAAAGAAGGAAAAAGTAACTGGCGGAATTTTTCATCTCGCCTGATATTTTTTCACTGTCTTTTTTTCTGTTAAAAACGAAAAAGGGGAGAAAAAAAACTCGCACTCCCCCTCCCCCCGCTTCCACCGACGTAGAAGAATGCAAATTTACCGACGCACCTCCCGCCCTCTACCCACAACCTGAAAACGCCCCTCACTCAGGACACTCCGCGAAATAGCCATAGTCGAAAAGTTTTATGGAAATCGGGCGGGGTGTTGGTCGAGGGGCAGGGGGAGGTGGAAAAGTCCCGACGAGCGCCGGCTGATGCGACGCGCGCCGCAGCTGTCGCGCGGGATTATTTCGGGGTGCCCGCTAGGAGAGGATCTATTTTTTTTTTGTCGTCCGCGGCCCCCTCGCGCCTCCCTAGAACCGACTCTCTCGTTCTTTCCAGGATCGTCTAGTTGGCGGGCGATTATCCGCCCCCCCCCCACGCCGAACGTTCACCGAGTTTTTCTTTTCCGTTGATTTATTTTTTTTTTCTTCTACTTTGCCCGCATAATGTTCATAAGACAGAAAACACACCGACCGCGGCTCCTCTCACCTATATATTTATATATGCCAGCGGTGCTACGCGTACTACGTATCTTTGTATATATGTATATATATACGCATCCTCTTCATTTTCCCAGCTGAATTATTTTTCCCCGGGGACTTTTTTCTCACCCCGGCACTCGGCGAATTATTATGCAAGGGATAGTTTCTTTCTTTTTTTTTTTTTTTTTGTTTTTGCTCTTTTCGTTTCCCTCTTAATCCTAAACGTTTCGTCTCTCCAACGCCGTTCTATATGCAGCGTGTGTAGAATTTTTAATTAAAACGGGGACGAGCGTTCTTGGGTATAAAATGTGTACGCGTGTAGCTAAGAGTTCGGAATTACGCTACGTTGACTTAGTTATCCCCTCTATTATACTTCGTATTATTTTTCACGCGCCAAGATCTGTCTGTCATTACGACGATCGAGATATCGCCACGTTAGATAATGGATTGTAATCTCGTTACAAGATATATAAGTAGGGCATGGTTATACTTACACACGACACTGAGATAAGGGTAACGTAATATCAGAATTACCGAGAATCACAATTATGCTCAATAATCGGACGCCTCGTTACTGAATACAATCTTATTCGATAGTCATACATACAATATATCATCCATTCTTTCTTTATCTTTTAAATGTGTCTTACAATCTCTTCGAACGACAATTACAATGTATACCGAGAGAATTAACGAATGCTTATCAAGTACCGCGGCAGTACAGCGCCACGGCGGCGAGCTTGCGAACCGCCACCGCCGTGGCCCGACCTCCTACATCTACACTACATTTATATACTTTACTATTACACGTTGGTATATATATATATATATATATATATATATATATATATATATATATATATAGATTCCGCAATTATTATATACGCACGCGAAAAAAAGCTCAAAGTATCCGCAGAATAACGCGCGCCGAGGTAGGGGGCGCGTTCGATTTTCGCTCGCCACGCCCGTGTAAGGAAACGCGCTCGACGCATTGCATACGTAAAGAAAAGAAAAAAAAATGGAGATCGCGCCGCGATAAGACTGCGGTCCCCCGCTTCCGCGCATATGAGATTCTGTTTTCGGATCTGGGCGAAAACGTACAAAAGTATGTGTTTGCGCGAGCGCGCGCGCGCGCGCGCGTGTGTGTATACATATTGTGCGTATATTGATCCGACAACCAGTGTCGGGCAAACACATAGGCGCGTAGACGTGTAGAAACGAAATTTTTCCCGCGCGTCGCGCCGCTGAATCCAGAAATCCGAAATTGAACGCGGCGGATTTTCGACCCCACCCCCCCGTCCCTTATCTGCGCCGCGTCCCGTGCGTTTCGCTAAAAAAAAAAAAAAAAACAGCGGCACAGACAGAGAGAGAGAGAGAGAGCACGCAGTAAAAACCGTGTAGTAGTAGTAGTAGTAAATGGCACTGGTAGAGCGGCGCGTGAAGTAATCAACGATGCTTTTGGTTATAGTGTATAGGGGGCGTAGCGCGGCAGTAAAGGACGCCATAAACTTTTCGACGGTTATATATATATACATACATATATATATATATATAGCTTGTAAATGCACTCTTTCGAAAAAAGTAGGTATATAATATATACATATATAAATGCGCGGTATAAAGCTCGCGATTATAATTTTTACGAGGATAGAATTGCTGGGTGGGGGTTGCTCGTTGCCAATGTTCTGCTAATAGGGCGTGATATTGAAGTATAATAATAATGATTAATATCGGTGGAAAAGATTGTTTGCTGTTGAGTATCGGGCTTGCACTCTATTTTCTTTTACAAATAATTTAAAACTCTCATGTTTTAACTTAGACGATATGTTACGATTTATTTTATTCTTCAATTATCAGTTATTTAGCACATACATGATTATTGTAATGATACTTTTGGATTGGTATTCAATTGTAATTATATTCATTTATATAATTATATAATGTTTTTTATTCTTTTGAAATACATTATCTGTCCATAAATGCACATCGAGCTATGATATATAATATGATCTACAAATGCACATCGCCTGATACAAGGCAATCATTTTAAAATCAGGTCAAGATGTTCTCGTTGAACGAAAAACTTGTGATTTTTCATTGGAATATTGAAATTTTGAATTACTGGGACTTCAAGTAACTTCTTGTATTTTAAATGTATAATATCTTTATATACGTATAACATAGTACATTGTATGAACGACGTTACAAAATCTCGTCAATTCTTAGGGATAATTTAGCACTCGAATCGAAAAATTTTCGAAACTATCAGTTATACAATCGCTACACAGCGCCGCGTAGTGTTCGTAATTCTACTCGAATGAACCGCGCATCTCGTCAAATTGATTCCTTATTTAAATAACGAATATTTTTAATCTTACCTACCGAGATCTTTCCAGAATATACTTCTCTCCCGACTTTACCAACGACGATTTTTTTTGTTTTAAATAAAGCCTAATTATCATGGTCGTGCAATTATTTACCGTATATTTGCGGCGAAAAGGAGTAGAAAAAAAAAAGGAAAAAAGATCCTGACGGATGCTTAATAGGCAATACTTTGCCCCCCTCCCCTACTTTACAAAAGTCTCGCACTGTGGTTTCAAGCAGCCAATCGATATAACTCATAGCTCGCAAGCATTAACCGACGCATACACACGGAAAAGTACAAAGTTAATGCCATCCGATTTAGTCGATATGCATATAGAATACGTAAACATACTCACTCTGTAATATATATATATATATATATATATATATATATATATATATATATATATATAACCTTGAACGGGTGACTCAAAAGCCAGCATTATTATTATATTATGCGCATACCCTAAAAATAACGAACGTCGTCGACGTGGTAAAGTCGCCCAAAAAATTCCGGCTATAAGGCCGAAATAATGCCCGCCATTTGGAAACTAATCAAGCGATCACGCGTCGACTCGATCTCCGGCGTGATTTTCCCGTTTGTAAATTTCCCTCTTTAATATATAAGGCGTAATTTATATATAAAGAGGGAGAGACAGAAAAATAGACAGTTCTATAGATTGCCGAGCGTAAATCAATAGCCGCAATCCTCGACCCCGGCTGGGCGGGGGGGGGGGAGGTGGTTGAGTCGGTCCTCTCGTTACGTTACGAATGGTAAGAAGATAAGACTCTTATATTATATATATATATATATATATATATATATATATATATATATAATATACAAAGCCGAGAGTGATGGACACGTATAGTACATTGCGCAAAGCCGCGGAGATTGTGTGTGTATGTACGTATATGCGTATAGGATACATATATCTATGGGGATAAAGTGGCTAAATTTCAAAGGCGCGCTTATAAATTATTCACCGCGCGCGGGCGGTCGAGCTCCCAGCGTCCGAGCGCGCCATCCGACGGACTGGAAAAACAGAGCCAAATCTGCGCGTTACGGGTATTAGACGGGATGGAGAGCCAGAGGGAGAAAGAAAGAGTGACTGGAGAAAATACATTATACATATATATACATATATATATATATATATATATATATATATATACAGAGAGCGAGTTAGAAGAAAAAGGCAACGAGTGAGAGGGCGGGGGAGGGCCCCAGCGTCGTCGCGCGGCGATATTATTATGAAGCCGGGAAGTTAGCGAGCGCGCGCGCAGTGATTCGACGCCTCGCCGCGGCGGGGCCGGCCGAGCGCCGGCGCTCGCGTTGCGCCCCTACGCGCCGCGCCGGTTCGTGTCGCCATCTAGCAGAGGAACCGCCAAGCCTCTGGACGGCCCGATCCACGTTACACGATGCGGGAGTCGTGGAGGTTTTTTTTTGCTTTGTTTTGTTTTGTTTTTGTTTTTGTTTTTTATTATACGCCCTCGCACGGATATTCGGAGGAGCTGATGCCTTTTTTGTATCTTTAATGAATAAAAATGACTTGGCTTGCGGGGGCTTTGTTTATAATTGTCTGTCGGGCAATTAATCGATGGGATTGGTTACTTAAAGAGGTATAGCAACGGTAACACTTCGATTAGAATGATCAAGATTTTTGAACTGTATTTGTCGTAATCTATTGTTGGTGAAAAGTCTGTGTTAAGTTAATGCATCGTGCGGCAATTAAACATACTTTATTATGCCACGAGTGCATTTTCAATCCATTATTCGTCCCCTTCGCTCTCTAAATTACAGAGACAACGCGGTTCTTTTGCCATAATTTTGTGTGGTCGTTTCGTCGACCGCGAGCTTCGTAAATAATGAATTATTAAACTTCAAACCCTTGTTGGAACCTCGGCAGTGTCCAATCTTC
Organism: Sycobia sp. Sy_11; assembly: GCA_018907035.1. Taxonomy (NCBI): domain Eukaryota; kingdom Metazoa; phylum Arthropoda; class Insecta; order Hymenoptera; family Epichrysomallidae; genus Sycobia; species Sycobia sp. Sy_11. The sequence continues at coordinate 100,584 of JACCIC010000300.1, forward strand.
TGTATACAGAGAGTGACTTTATCGGCATTGCCTCTTACGCTTCTGCTCTGGACTGGAGAATCGAATTCACGATAAAGGCACACGCTTTACTTCTTTTTTTATACATTTATTCATAACCATGATTACCATACAGAAAATAACGGAATAATAATGAACGATATAACTTTCGTTTAAAATACACATTCGAATACTGGGAAATTATTCCGATTTTCATCAGAGTTCTATTTATTTAGAGCGTTCTATGATTTATAGACAATCTACTATATATAGCTTCTATTTTCATTCGCCACAAATAACGAACGTAAAGTAAGAAATTGGATAGCAAAAATAAATGACCAAAACACCGATATAATATATTGTATAAATAAACGCGTTATTTTTTCCTCCTCCGTCTTTATTAATAGAAAAAATATTATTTTCAGATTCACCCTGAAAATATAATAACGAATAAATGAAACATTGGAACGAGTCAATGATTTTAACATCATCGTTCCCCCCCCCCTTCCGTCGCCTGCCATGTCTATTTTTGCAACATCGGCAATACTCGGGCACATCGTGCATTGTATATACATCAGAGAGAAATTTCTTCAGTCTGGCGCTCTCATTATCTCGATGGCTTATCATTATTATTATTATTACTATCATGGTAATTGAGAGACTCGCATTGGTCATGTCATTGTGCGTGTATGTCTATGTATGTATGTATGTCCGTCGGGCGAGGTCATCATGCCAATCTATAATATACAATGTGCCCAGCGAGAATTCGTGCGGGAATTTAATAAAAGTCGGACGCGCACGATCGAAACAATTTAGCTACTCAGACAGACGACGGCTCTCTCTCTCTCTCTCTCTCTCTCTCTCTCTCACTCTCGCGATGCACTCAAGCGACGCAAAATACATTTGATTGGGTTTAAAGGCTTAAGAAAAACAAAATGAGATGGGGCAAATGAGAGAGGGAGAGAGAAACAGAACGAGAGAAAGAATATAAACTAACGTTAATCTGATGGCGCGCCTTTCATCCTGAAGAGTATATATATATATATATATATATATATATATATATATATATATATAGGACTCATTTTAATCCGAAGGCTCATCGGTGCGAGCCAAAGCGAAATAATCGGCCAAATATACTTTCGTACAAGAGCAAAGTCTGCGCGCAAGGGGGTCGAGGGACGTTGAAAAGCGTTTGCCCCCTCCCCCCGAACTCTCTTTCCACTTATACAATTTCATAATACGCAATTCGGTAAGAGGCGCACGTATCCTGCATCTAATTTGAAAAAGGTCCTCTCTCTCTCTCTCTCTCTCTCTCTCTCTCTCTCTCTCTCTCTCTCTTTCTCTCAGTCTCCCTCTCTCCTTCCTCGGCAAAAGATTTTGGCGAAAGAGGTATGTGTATATATAGGTATATATATATAAGATGCGGCAACGGTCCCCTTCTGCTTTAGATTCGTGTAACGTGGACCCGCGCGAGTAGGATCGATACTGGAGTATATACGCAAGGCGGTGGCGGTGGCGACGGCCCCCCCCCCGTTTTATATACCTATATACATACGAATACGTGCAGGAGAGGGTCGTGCAGGGGTTGTCATTACCGCGGATTCGGGTGTCCGTCTCTTCTCTCTCTCTCTCTCTCTCTCTCTCTCTCTCTCTCTCTCTCTCTCTCTCTCTCTATACATATATGTATGTACGTAGCCCGCATACATATTCGATGTGCTCTCCTCTTCATGTGCATACATATATACATCGAAATTCGACGTTTGTGCCTCTATCTCTCTCTGTCTCTCCCTCCTCCCGCTGCGCGCGCCGGCGAATGGCGGATCAAAATTCACTGGCGATTTTACCGAGAGATGGCGGCACCAGTCCCGCCGAGGGCTCTCCTCTCGCGCGGCCGTGCCGCCCGCCCACCCCCTCGATCGATAGCGCCGAGGGGCACGATATTGTAATACAGAGCGTTGCGCACGGGAGAATTTCAAAATACACTGTGTACGGTGGTCTATTGTATGTAGAATTCTGTATGTACGTCCTGCATACTTGGGATAGAGTGAAAGTCAAGTAAATATCCAGATATAAATATGTCTAAATGTACATGTATATTTATGACTATTTATTTTTTAATCCAGCAATCGACAAACTGTCAATTGTTCTCAATTAAAAGGTTCGACTAGCGAATAGAATAAGAAAAAAACGTCACTCTTACTTTTCAATTATTTCAGCTTCACGTCACAATACTTCATACCTCCTGTAAATTCTTTTCAACTATTATAGATATACAACAATGGCATTTGTTTTTCGTCTTTTAACATAGTTACAATATACATTAATTGCCGATAAATTTTTTTTATCCGAGGAACAAACCAGTGCATAAAGCAAGTGATATTCATTGAAAATATCAATCAATATTTTACGATTGAATAAAATTATCATTTGAAAGTAATTTGAAAGTAATGGAGCTCAAGATATATATATATATATATATATATATATATATATATATAGATAGATAGATAGATAGATAGATAGATAGATATATTAAAGCTATAATTAAGTCTTTTACAAAAGAAACTGTTTTTTATTCGGAGCATTGGTATTATTTTATTAAAATTGGAATTTACGATACTTCGTTGTATTTCGCGCATTATCGTCTACTAGCCCGTTTTATAGCGACGTAAATTCAACGCCACACAATCACCATTGGCTAATGCGATGTTATATAAATATATAATGCGCGCATCGAGCAATTCACTTGTCATTGGCCGTGAATACAAGCCCCCCGCCACGATATTCTTACCGCGTGAATTATTCTCGAGCTACTGAATTATCGTCTAAATATTGTTATTCGAATTTATATTAATATTTCTTACGCGACGAAGTAACATGAATATACAAATATAGTCCCTGGAGCATACCTCCGAGGCTACTACATATTATAACGATGTAGTATATAAATTAAAAGATTAATGAATACAGAATAAATTATTCAACGTCATATATATATATCTATATATATATATAGCCGCGTATGAATAAGTTTTCCGGATTAATGCGCGGCTCGATATCGCATGACATTGCGCCATTTATCCACATATACGAGAAATTCTCGCGCGGTTTTTCCTCTCGAATTACAGAAAGTATCACTCGCAATTGCAGCAATTTCGCAGACTCCATAAATCTTGCGTGATTTTATCATCCGGCTTGGTGCACCGGCGCGCGTAAGCGGGTATATATATATACAGATATAATCATGCGTATGCGAATGTGCGTAAGACGAGCGCGTGCAGGCTAGTAATTTCAACTGCGGCTATGTGTATCTACATGCGTATGTGTATCTAAATGCTAAAGTAATCTGTAGGTTCATTGCGCCTATTAATTTATAGCCTTATGCCATCCTATTGTTCAAAGTACGTTTGCGTGCACATATATGTGTGCGTGTGTGTGTGCGCGCACTACATACGTATATGTATATATATATATATATATATATATATATATATATATATATATATACGTACAGTTATGAAATAAAACGATCTATAGGCAAGACGTGGAACCTTTTCAATTCCAGCGATCCCCTTTCTAAATTAAATATAATTTTACAATAGTCGACGATTTAAGCGACTAATTCATTATTGAATTTCATGCAATTGAAAATTCCATCGCTCGCATTATCGAGCTCATTATTAAATGACACGAATGCGAATTAAATCGGGAGAAAAAAAAACATGAAATATATTGATTGGCCGCGTACGTGGAGTTTCAATGCGAAATACGAAACTCTTTTGCGCCGATTGGAATAATTGATGAATTATTTGCCGCACAGAGCGAGTGGGCGAAAAGGCGAGCTTTAAATATGCGAAAGCCCGATGGAAAATTTATACGGGATCGGATAGCGTTTTAAATAATAAAGTAAGGCAGACCTTTGCTCTAAATAATTTATAACGAATCTGTCAATCGAAGTGATTCCGAAGTTATTCCGGGAGGTTACTGGAATGCACAAATTTAGACAATATTTTTCAAGTGGCCTATACGCGGCTATGGAAAGGAATCGATGATACAGTGCTCGTGCGAATATTTTTGATAATATCGCAACATTGATGAGTTTTATTAGGAAGACTTTGGGCAATCATCTCGTCGTAATTTCGATTGATAGCCATAATGGGCAGCATTGTGTATCAATAAAATTCTCAATCTGCGAATGGCTATCTCATATTTATAATTACGTAACACTTACATTTGATCAAAACACTAGTATCGAGCATGGCTACTGAGACAATCACGTTCAATATGAGGATGTTTGAAAAATTGACAATTTTTAAATAAATATAATTTTCGATGTGACGAATTTTCTCAGTAATATAATCGTACATATTTCATTAAATTTATCACCGAAACATTAATTATTCTACCCAAAAGAAAA
>JACCIC010000300.1:110000-232500 GCA_018907035.1 Sycobia sp. Sy_11
CGTAGCGCGATTCCATCAGTATAATATAACTATATGTATATGTATATATATATATATATATATATATATATATATATATATATATATATAATATGTATTCCTCGAAAGGAGAATTGAAAAATTTTTCTCCGGTAAAGACCATTGCTCGGAGAACTCCAATGGTAAACGTATACGTATATTACATACGTATAAAGTTATAATCTCATATTTTATATATATATATATATATATATATATATATATATATACTACACTTATCAAGTACATGTACCTCTTAGTCTTTAATTTACGCGTTTCGCCACTTCTCGAAGCGTGCAAATACAAAAAGCATTGACGCGCTTATTTCACATACGCGAGTTGTCGAACTTTTCGCCATTAATATTATTGTCATTATCATTGTAAGTTATAGACTGCGTGTGCCCAGGAACACATACACCTATATGCACACACACATATATATATATATATATATATATATATATATATTATATGTATTCCCTTGCTTTATTATATATATATATATATATATATATATATATATATATATACATGCTACATTAGATAAATTCGCATTTTATGCTTATCCCCTATGGAGTGAAATCGGCACAAGCCATCGAACAATCCAGCAGTGAGTGGGGCAGTATAAATTGGCGACTGCGCGCGCGCGAATTTATCTCGAGAAAGGATTGTCTATAGAATTCCTTGTCTATATAAGTTTTCCCACATAATATATATATATATATATATATATATATATATATATATATATATATATCGAGTTACAATTTTTTCTACAATGCCTCTGTTACAGTAAATTCCGTCTCGCGTAAATTCTATGTTTGCAGGACTATATATTTACTCGTATATTTGTATTTATATATAGTATATATACAGGAGACCCGAATGAAAATTTATTATTTCGACTTTCATACACAGCGTATCTACTCTATCTACTCTACGAATTTCGTAACATTGATTTTACCATTTTATTTTGATCATCTAATTTTTTTTTTCATCGATTTATATTTCCTTAGTATACGCGGCGTATTTTGATCCATTGAACGTCAGACAGAAAAGTTAATCGCATTTGTATTTCTGTTTCTTTAAATCTCCGTATTATAGCCGTGCGGTTGGTGTGAGATTTTCATAAATTGTAGATTCTTGAACGTGGAACTAACCATAATATTTAACTAAAAAAAAAAAGAAAAAACTTACCGATTACGAGCCGAGGACGCCGGTTTGGCCACCTCCATATCCATCTCTGTAAAACATAGAAAACAAACTTTATTATTAAAACGTGCGGGGAAAAATTTTGTTAAAAAAAAAAAAATAGTACACCGTTCAATTCGCATTTGCATACGTCTTGGTAAAAGTATATTTTTTTTACGTATAGAATGGTGGAAAATAAGAATTCAGGCTCAATAAGCGCAAAATTTTACTGTCATAGAACTTTACTATTAAAATGTGTTTTAAACGACTGCTTTACCGATTGATAAGTTATAAAAAAAGTGATAAAAATATGTAATAAAACATTAGACAATTATGACTTAAAAGTAATCTTTACATATTATAAATATAATAACGTAAAATTAATTAACATATAATATTATATTAATAATTATTTTTGTCGGTCTTACAGTCCTTATAACATAATACATTAACGAAAATAATGACAGTCAGATTGTCCTTCTTTATTATCACCCGTCTGAAGAATCTGAAATCTAAACGCAGTTTAGTTCCTGAGGATTAACAGTAGCGGTTCGAAACGTTGAACATCGAAGGCGAAAATTAGGTGGCGGGGTAGTCAGATTCTCATTCAGTAACATCGAATATAGTTTACTTTTTTTATTATTTTATTTTATTTTATTATTATTTTATCATTTTTAATTTTTAATATAATTTATTCTAGTAATAAGTTTTACGTCAGATTCTACGGGGGTGATCATAAACAAGGACAGTCTGACTATCATTATTTTAGCTAATATATTATATTATAAGGACTGCAAGACCGATAAAAACATTCATTAATTTATTTAAAAACAGTCGACATAAATATAATTGTTAATACAATATTATAGACACTTAGAGGTGTATCTAGAAAAATTGATGGATTGATATAAATATCTAGCGAAGGAAATTCGACGAAAGGACGTAGTAGAAACAAATTTTTTTCTTCGTCATACATTGAGCGCGCCTTAATTAATCTTGTGAATAAAAGTTTGTCCAGATAAATATTATTTTTAATTATCTTTATCAGAATATTTATACGAATTTACGAATTTCTTCAGTCCAGTTCGATACAAAGAACGAAAGATTCGAAAATCGTGTAATAAAATTCAACGGACGAAAGCATTTCAATAATGCTTACAAAAGCAATTTGATTAGCGCGTCTGATTTGGTGACATTGGGCACGTTCGGCAAACAAACAAAAAAAAAAACAAAAAAAAAAAAAACGTACAAGTCCAGATGCGCAAGCGCTTTCATCGAGCCGCGCACTGACTTCGTGCCCACCGTTGTTCTTCCATCGTCCGAGGCCGTTTCAATTCCCTACGAACGCCCGTCACACGTGCATCTGTACGGGATTAAAGAAACTCCGCCGTGGATGCGACGGCGCCATTATCGCTCGCGCGACGGAGGCGTCGTAAATTCGGTATTGCGCGTACGCGTGTGGTATCAAGACGGAATTATTGGAAAATTCCAGGCGATCCCGTAACGCGCGGGCGTGAATTCCTTATTAGCCAGCGATCTGGATTTAAATCGCGAACTTTTTTTTCACAACTTCCAGCAATTGAAGATGCCGCTCTGACATCTCGCCAAAGAGAGAAATTCTAATATCGTCTTTTCACAAATTCAAACTCTCGGATGAGACTGTTGCTGCAATAATATTCAGTCCATACATGGATGTAGTTATATATATATATATATATATATATATATATATATATATATATAATATACGTTACTGATTCTTTAACCGTGTGCCGCGACTCAGGATATCGGAAGATCTTATTTTTTTTTTTTGTTTTAACAGACGAGCGGCCGATGCCGTTCGCGTATGACGCGGCAAGAATGCAGAAGCCACCTCGCGTCGAGAGAGATAATAAGCCGCCTCAAGTGCACACTCCGCCGTCCGTATTTGGCCTTATCTCGCCTCAGCCGCGTAATCGGTCTCCCGAGGAAGTTATTATAATATATATATATATATATATATATATATATATATATATATATATATATATATACACGCGTATAACCACTTCGATCGCGGTATCTCGGGCGTCGCGAGCTTATTTGAAATTCATAGAGTTCGGATATTATATATATATGTGTGTGTGTGTGTATGTGTGTATGTATGGCAATTCAGCAAAACGTCGAAGTCGCGCGCGGCGCACCGCACGGATAGATCCTTCGAGGATATAATACTCGTCCTTGGTCTCTCCTCTATATCTTTGAAATTAAATGATTTATATAAAAGCAGAAAGAAAAAGTAGAAGAAGAAGAAGAAGAAGAAGAAGAATAAGAAGAAGAAGTCGGGCTTGCTGGCTGTCAATTTCCCATGCGATGGAACATACTCGCTCCGCGCGCATCTCCGGCGTCGGCGACGGTCGAGTTTACACGACAAGGGAAAAGCCGCAACGTGCCTACGACCTTATGTATATCACGGTGTTTAAAGAACGGCCTCGTATTCGGGAGAGGGGGGGGCGGATAATTTTAACGCTATCTTTCCCGTCGACGTAACAAGTGCATCGGCGATCGGCGCCTTCGAAGCTACTTGGGTAGGGGGCGGGGGGCACTTTATTCCCGGTATGAACCGGCCCCCGTACGGCGATTTTTTTCTCCATTTGTTGATTTATATTTATTTTTTTTGTTTGTCGAGGGAATAAAGTGCCTTTTAAAACGGGGACGGCTTTTATCTATACATGCATATACATATATATATATATATATATATATATATATATATATATATATATATACATAATATAAGCGAAACTCTCCTATATATATACGAGACTTCTTTGTTCTTAAGGAGGGAGGTAACAAAAAAAAAAGAGTAACAAGCAAGAAGCATTCAACAATCATAAATATATTCTTAACCCCCCTACCTCCCCGACACTTTTTACTTATTCTACGTGCACCCGTCTGGTTGCGGCCTTCCACTAAAAGGAAAAAAAGAGAGAAGCGGATCGACGGCGAGCGAGCGACTAAACTCGCCCGAAACTTTGTGCACGTATATATATATATATATATAAGCATATAAGCTGATATAGCCCAACGGTTGGCTCACCTGCATAAAGCGCTATATATATGTCTAGGAAGCCGTGGATAGACAGTGGGAGTTTCCCAACTTCCCGTGTGGCTCCCGGACACATTTATGAGAGTGGTTTTGGCCTTTCGGAGACGGGTGAGGGAGGGAGGGAGGAAAAGAGAGAGAGAGAGAGAGAGATAGAGAAAGAGAGTGAGAGAGAAATTCTCCTGGCTATGGAATAGATAGCGCCGAGATGGCTTTCCAGTGTTTAGGGATCGAAATACGAAGCTATCTCCCTATCTCTCTTTCACCGGTACCTCCTGGTAAAGCTCCCGTTTCTCTCTCCCTCTCTTGCTCTTCCCGTTCGCGCGGGACGCGATAAGTTCGGGAGCAGCGAGCCCCGTCGGCTATATATATATATACATATATATATATATCCCTATGTACATCCGCGTATATATCTCGGGCGGGAAAAGGCATCGGGAAGCCGGTATTTCCGTTCGAATTCTCCGCCCCCTCCGTCACCTGCAGCTACCTTAAAAATCTCGATCTTATGGGAGGAGACAATTCGGAGTAGGGCGGCGGTGGTGGAGGGGGGGGGCGAGCAGAGCGTCCCAAGGGAGAGCAAAATGTCCCCTCCTCTCGTCCCTCTCATTCTTCGCTATAGGGACGGCAGGAGGACGCGGGCCTCCCCTCTCATCCTTCCGTTTTATGAAAATTTTATTCCCGTGTTTTTTTTTCTTTCGTCCTCCTCCCCCCCGTAAGTATATATTACCGAAATTCGAAAAATCTCCCGTCTTCCTCTTTCGCTCCGCTCAATTCGCACTCTCTCTCTCTCTCTCTCTTTCTTTCTCTCTCCCAGTCTCTATTTCTGCACCGATAGACTTATTGCAAGTTCCCACGTCGGTGGGAGGCGTAGAGGGGGGGGCGGAGCTTAATTAACGTTGACGAAAGTCTGCAGAAAGTTTTAGGGCGCACCGGTGGCAACGGTGGTGGAGTGGGGGGGGGGCGAATGCATACACTTCGAACAGATATTTTTTCCCCTCTTGCTCGGAGCGCGCATTTGTACTATATATACGTTTGCGAATTAATATATATATATACGCGCAAGTTTTATAAACTTCGAAGAGAGAAGTTTTGCGCTGCGTTTAACGAAAATATATATGCGCGATTGTATCGAACGCTCTCGGCAATGTTACACTTCGCGTATTTCGCTGGAATTATAAATTCTTCGCCGTTTTTTTTCTTCTTTCGGCGTTTTCGAAATCGTGCTTCGTGAAGTATAAAGATAAAAAAAGTTGTTTCTTTTTTGTTTTTTTTTTTTTTTGTTTTTTAATGAAAGGTACACCTCCAAGTATATCTATAGTAATTCATTAACATTATTACGTAGTACCTGCCTTTATATCTAAAGACGGAGAAAAAAAAACGAGAAAAAAAGGGAATAAGATAAAGAAACACAACAGGAGCGGAAGTTCAAGCTTTTATCGTAAATTGTTTTCAGTCACGTGTTATTGCTCTTAATCATGAAAAGCTGCGCGACCTTATCATACAATGACCGCGATGAAAAGAGAAGTTCGCTTTTTTCATAAATCCCATTCATAAATAAAACATATACAATTCTTATAACTTCAGTTTCCTAGGTACGTGTTTCACTTCGGGTTATCAAAGCAAAGGCATAATACGCGCGCGCGCGCGCGCGCATACAAACATATTTAGAGCAGAAAATTTCAGCAAGATTCGACGTCCGCAATGCCGCGGTTCGTTTCCATTCCAAGCGAACAGTCGGCAAACGGCCGACGGTGTGGGAGGGTGATTTGGAGCGGGAGTTTACGAAATCTCTTTGCTTTTCGGATTCGGCGCCGCGCCGGGTCCCCTCAAAGCAAACTGGCGCAAAACAATGAGTCCCCAGCCCCCCCCCCCTCCCTCCCCGTCCGCTAGCGGAACGACAGTTTAGACGGCGGCGTATATCGGTGCGCAAGTATGCGTGTATGCGGATAATGCAGCAGAGGGAGAGAAAAATATCGAGTGAAGAGCGTGGGTGGGGAAAGGAGGGGGGGGGGTGGAACAAGAGAATGAAGTCGACGGAGCGCAACCGCGCGATACACGTGCGCGCGCGTTCCATTTCTCGCTTCTCATGAGCTCGTTCATGCGTGACTCGCTCCTCTCTCTCTCACTCTCTCTCTCTCTCTCTCTCTCTCTCTCTCTCTCTCTCCCGCCCCCATCCCTCTCCCCCTCCTTCACAGTGTCGCTCGATCTCTCGCTCTCGCTTTGTCGGAGGGTCGTTAACCGAGGTTCGACGCTAATTAAAGCGGCCCGTTGCGCGCGGAACCCCGCAGAAACTCGGGTTGAACCGGGTTAAACAATGCATAACTTTGCTCTGTGCAACGGGGCGCGGCGGAAAGACTGCGCGTATATAATGCGCGTGTTTCGCCGATGTTTCATTGATCCGCGCGGGTATACGTCTGTGCGCGCGCGGGCGCGCGCGTGTCTGTGTATCTACACATGTATATCCACATCGCGACTTCGTCGTTAGTTCCTTGTGATTTTTTTTCCCTTCGTTAATACGAAAGCGCCGCCGAACGGAAGGATTCCGCGATGAAAATAAAATATTTCCCGGAGGCAAGCGTGCCGGAAAATCTTTTAATATGTTCGCGACACCGACGTCGCTGTCGTGGAAATTTATCAGAAAGGGGGATGGGGGAGGGTAGAGAACTCGCCGTTCTCTCGCCTATTATATACATATATATACATATAATATATATAATGCACACGGTATATCAGGAAAGTTACAGGGTTAATTCGGGCGATACGGTTTTATCGAACTGAATTGAGAGACTTGAAATGCTCCGCGCTAAATTCCGCCCTCTAATCTGTCTCCCCCCCCCCCTCGCCCCTTAACGCCCGCGGCCGAGTTCGAATTTCGCCGGATAAGGTAATAGTTCTCGACTCTTACTTGTGCCTTGTGCACAAGACCACGAGAATTTATCTTATACGAGGGATTCTCGCTTGGCAGAGGACGCGAAGTCTATAATGAAGAGGTTAAGCGGGAGATGAGAAACTGCAATCCGACGGTCGGCTCGTTGCCGAAGGATGATCAAAACAAAAAGTAAATGAAAAAAAAAAGATCCAAAGGGAAATAAGAAAGGGGACATTTTGCATTATAATTGAGAACGACAAAGCGGCAACGTTCCGAGCGCAGCTGGGGTTCTGCGTGGTTTTCGTCCTCAGTGGGCGAGATCTCGACTATACGGTCCCCGGTCTTAATAAGGTTATTATTATTATGTTTTTTTTTTTCGAAAGCCACACGATCGCCGGTAGTTTCTTACTTAATTATCGAGATTCGCCGCGATACGCGCGCGCGTGTTTTCGCCTCCCTTTTTTGTTTTTAAATTCTAACCGTCGCCTTTCATTAACGGAAGGCATAAACGTATTTTTTATTTTTTTTAACGATGTAAAATTTGAAATATCATATTTCAAAACTAGATATTGTTATTTCGTATGGTTAGTGTAAAAAGAATAAAACGATTTATCAAGCGTTCGAAGCTGATCGTCATAATGTTGGCGGCGATTCATAGACTGAAAAAAATGTCTGTTATCAAGTAAATATTTTCTTGTTTTATATCAAGTAAATGATTGTCTCCAATTAAGAAAGTAGCTTCTGAAATGAAGGAAGTATTTACTTGATGCTAGAAGGGTCCACTTAAATCAAACCACGTCGTCTTAAATCTAGTGAATATTTTCTTAATTTAAGAAAATAACTTACACTTGGCACATAACAAGTAAATATTTACTTGATATTAGAAAGTTTTTTTTCAACATGTAGTATATATGTATAGTAGCACATGCTTCAAGCTATAAGAAAATACGTCGATTAAATTAAATATTAATCTTACTTTCCTATTTTCTGCCAAACAAATTACAAGTGTAAAATTGAATCGCTCGCAGTCTTACCAATGAGCTCAACGCGTGACTTTAGAACGAAACGTATGCTACTCTCGTCTTTATTTCCTTATATACTTTCATTCTTAGAATTTTGAATTCTCATATTTTAAAAATTTAATCCAATAAGTCGATTGTTATCAGTAAAACTTCAATGCAAACATATTTATTTTCATATTTCTATTACAGGAATCGTTATTCGTACACATCCTATAAATAAATATCCTTTATTTTGAAGAATATATGGAACTTCCACAAGATCTCGATAAATTTTTTCTACTAATTCTCGGCAAAACGGCGAATCTCGAAAATACGGATCGTTAAATATTTTTCACTTATTTTTTCACCCTCCCCCGAGACATATCGGTGAAATTGGGCGCAGGAAACTTCGACGAGAGAATGAGGATCATGATCTCTCGTTTGCGGTGTCTATATATATATATATATATATATATATATATATATATATATATATATATATATATATATAGATATCAAGTTCGAAACTGCGCACGGATAACACCGCGGGGCCGGATGACTTCTGGAAAATGGCAGCGGAGCCAAACGAGATAACAGATTTGCCCCGTATATAAACTGGTCTGCGCGGGCGTGAGATTTTCCAAGTTGGCTCGGAGATATAGATTTCGAGATGACAACGAATACATATATATATATATATATATATATATATATATAATACTATATATAATAATAACCGAGACTTCGTATATGATACTAGGATCAAAGAATATAAATGTCAGGCCAACACTAAAGTCCGGTTCGTATATAACCAGAACTCTCTGCTCTCCCCGTATAATAATAGAATTTTCGTAGCCGTGTCTAATTTTTTTTTTCTCTCGACGGGCGTAACTTATAAATATATATATATATATACATATATACAGTTTTATCGGATATTTCCACACACGGATTATTATATTGTTACGTGGGATATATGAAACAGAGAATTATTTATATCTTACGCAGAGATACGCGATTTAACAAAAATTACGGCGCGTTCTACATTATGATTGTTTAGTAAGATACTGCATTAGAAATTAATACACGTAGAACACTATAATATAAATAATAGTAAAAGTTATCGTAATAAAATTCATTTTGCTTCATTATTGGTAACGTGTGTAGGAATTTGTGATAAAATATTTCTTCTAGTATATCGACTGAGAGCGTAACGGAAATAAAGAAATTCGAAGCATTTAGATGCAAATTCGTCGCTTAAAATTCTATAAATCATAAATTTGTCCAGTTTTAGGCGTATATATATATTTGCATTACGATAAAGAAAATGTCCGAGCGCCCGGATAAATAGTACATGCACTCAATCAGATTCTTTATTATACGCATTTGCAAAAGCCATCTCTCGGTCGGTAACCAGCGGGAAATCAGACACAAAATTATTGTCGAAAATTCTTCCACCCAAATTAATATTCATTCGAATTCAAATAATGCCAGGGGCCCGATAAAGTTCGTATAGATATATACGTATTCTTTTAATAAGGCGAGCGAACTATTTTTAGAGAACTATAAACTAAGTTCGACGTCGAATGACGCTTCTCTCGGTTTCGTTGGTTTAATCTGATTTAAGGAGGAGGAAATTACCGGGATCTGGAGAGAAAAAAAAAGGTATATAGACGCTGGGACGTGCCAACCTCTAAATTGCAAAAGCGAGTTATATATATATATATATATATATATATATATATATATATATACATAATCACATATATATATATATATATATACACACAAACATGTATACGTTTCTTTTATTTATAGCATCCGTGCGACAAATCCTAAGAAGTAGAAGATACGTATACCGAGAGGCCGCGCTCTAAACGAAGAGAGAAGCAGAGCAACGCTAAGGACGCAGGGGCGGTATCGACAGGCCTCGACGGAAGGAGAGTAGTGTTCGCATTTACTCCCTCCCGCCCCCTCCGTCCCCCTTTCATCCTCTACAAACAGGATACATAACGAGAATATACGCGAAGCGTGGAGTAGCAGCAGAAGAAGAAAGTCGAGGGATGCCCGAGGGAAAGTCCCGCGTGCGTGATGCCGATGCCGTGCGTGGCCGAACACACACACACACACACACACACACACACACACGTATATATATAAATTACAACCCCGTGGAGAGTTATCCGGTCGCAAGTTCGGAGCAAGGACCCGTGAAAAATGCTGCCTCTCTCACTCCCTCTCTCTCTCTGCGGTGCGGCGCGGCCAGGCAACAACGGCTGAATTTGTTCGAAGAGAGAGAAAATGAGAGAGGGACGGGGGAGGGAGGGCCAAAAAAAAGAGGTAAGGCAGAGGAAAAGCGTGGTAGACTATACGAATAATGTTTGGGGGAGGGGGAACGGAGGCGAAAAGCCACGGTTCATCGAGTACTCTCGCTCGCTCGCTCGCTCTCTCTCTCCTCTCTTTCTCTCTCATGCTCTCCCCCGCTGTCCCATCGATATCCCGTTAGGTCGACCAGATTATACGACCGGGTGCTCCTTCCATTTTCCCTCCGCCCTCTATTATGCGTCCACCATTTTTTACCCTCCACCTCCACCTCTTTCTCCTCTTCTTCTTCGTCTTTATATTTTTTTTTTGTTTCTTTTTTTTTGTTCTTTTTTTTTTTTTTTTTTTTTTTGCTCTCGAACTCCCCGATGGCCAGCCACTTTCGCCCGATCAACGGCCCGGACGCGGGGAGAAAATTCCGAGAGTAGAGACGAAAGATGTATCTCGGACGGACAGATGCAAGGTGGTCTCCCCGTCTATCTGTCTCACTCTGGCCGAGTTTCTATTTTTCTTGACTCTCTCTCTCTCTCTCTCTCTCTCCCGCTCTGTTTCTTCTTCCCTTTTAAGCAACTAACAGGAGAACGGGGAGACCTATCTCGCGCGGGCGTTAGTTTACCCCTCCCCCCGACGATTCTCCGCGGGACGCAAGGCGTCTCGCGGGCGCGTGCGCGGGTGCAGTGCGATATAGACGAAAGTCCGACCGTGGTTTCGGGCCGAATTATCATCCGACGCGTCCGAGTGATTTCGGCGAGCCGTAGGATTATTTTTCAATCGACCGACCCGCGTATCTACGTATCACGCGTACATGGATTTACAAGCGCGCGCTGCGTAGAGATCGGAGACGGAGAACGAGGCGAGACGAGGAGGAAGAAATCGAGGATACACGTAGCGACGGGAAAATCGACGGGGGAGGGGGGAGGTTGGTCCGTTTTTTTTTTTTTTTTTTGTTTCAACGTGGTTTTGTAAAATACGTAAGATATGGTGTTGGTAGCGGCTCTGAATTCTCGCGGGAATTTTTTCTATACACTTCCGTATGAGGTAATGAGCTCATTATTAAAATTATCGGGCTCATTATTAAAAATAGAAATTATTGCCGATCAGAATGCTGCATAATATAAAATAATGAGAAATGTCATTTGCTCAGACGATCGATGGTACGAACGGGTCAGAATTTAAAAAACTACTTTGGTTATCACGATGTACTATCGTTACCGCAGACGTAATTCGGCAACCGTGCGCGAATTCGCATCCCTTTCGCTTCCCGTGCGATTTTTCGCGAGCTTTGAATTACATAAGGGACATAAAGAAATCGTTTTTTACTAAAAATTCAGGCGTATCTAGATAATGATATCACAAGCAGTGAAATCGATTATTTTTTTCAATAATGACAATCGTTAATTGTTTGAAAATTCGACAAACGGTTATAGGTTCCACTATTTTTTTATCTTTGCACTAATACTCAATCGTTGAAATACCTTTCATTTAACATCCGTGCTCCGTACTCGGACATGTGTTTGTAAATGTGAGTTTTCTCTTTAATATTAAATATTGTACTGCTTTGATTAAATTAAGAAATATTTTTATCTGTCTTATAATCTTTATAATATAATATATTCATTAAAATAATATCAGTCAGACATATTCAATAAATTATATAAACTAACATAGAATATAGTTTATTATTTTTATTATTTTTACTTTATTTTATTTTATTTTTATTTTAATTTATTGTTTTTAATTTTTAATCTAATTTATTTTCAGCAAAAAGTTTTATTTCAGATTCCTCGGGGGTGATAATAAACAAGGACAGTCTGATGATCATTATTTTAATTAACATATTATATTATACAGACTGTAGGACCAATGAAAATATTTATTAGTTTTCTTTTTTCCTTGGATTATGCTGTTCGCAAAGCCAACTTATTGTTTTAATTTTAACCGACTACCTGTTTATTCATCTTTTTTTTTATTATAAAACTTCATTACAAGTTCAGATTACGGTACTTTTAAATTCTGGTAAATTAACAAATATTATGTGTATAAAATGTCTACCCGCGTATAGGAGGGGGGGGTGGCAAAAGCCCTGAACGAGTACTAGAACAATGATCATTTTTTCCTTACACTAATATTACATTTTTTCTGTAAGTTATAATCCAACTCTTCTATTTTTTTTTTAACAGTTTAGAAATACCTCATTATTATGTCAAAGATCGTACTTTTATAAAGAATAAGTACAAAATTGCCGGGATTAAAAGTGAGGTGTAAGGACATTGTGTTTCTATAAGCGTCCGAGCACTATAGCTACTTTACCTCATACGGGTCGTTCCGCGAGCGCGATCGTTACTACGAAAGTCGCAAGCAACGTTCGCTGTTCGCATTCGATGCATGCAAGTACGAACTTGCTGTTCCGACTGCCACCTCGTATTGGCGGATTCGTGTTTGCGACAGCTAGCGCGTGATATCGGGTCAGGTTATAAATTGTCTCCCGCTGAAAATCCCGTACAGACGGGGCTGCGCCTTACAGTCGATGTACGGTGCGGTATTTTGACATTTTCGTGAAGTCGAGGCAAAGCCCTCGCTATCGAGCTCCGTTACCGAGGCTCGGGATTGCGCCTTCGTTTACTGGCGCCCGTACGCGAAGAGGCACAGGTGCATGATTCGGCATCGAGTCGCGCCGAGCCTCGATTCGGCGTCGCTGAGCGCGACAACCAGTACTGCCGCTCCGACGAACGTTAATACGGACTTATGATGAGGATGATGATGATAATAATAATAATAATAATAATAATAGACGGAGAAACAAGTGTAGGAAAAAAAATCGTCGTGCTTGCATTGGCTTGGGATCCGACGGAAAATTCAACTATATTCACCGACTCTCGTGCGCTCGCTTGCTGTAACTTTTTTCCCCTTAAAATTCTGCCGAATCGAATGAAAATCCTGCGGATTTGCCTAGAAAGACGAGAATTAATGAAAAACCACGTCATCTGCCGCAGATGTACATCGACAGTTCCCATGGCGCAATCATCGCCAAGTCCGCTAGCCATGGCAGTACGTGTGTAAAAATGGCATCCCCGCGTGCATTACTGAATTATCGCGCGCGCATCCGCGTGAAGAAAGAAACGAACGTGTTCGCGGTCGCCTTTCGCTGTAAGAGATCGGGCGTGAAATTTTCGCGGCCCCAAACGATGAAATAACGCAAAAAAAAAAAAAAAAACAAAAAAATACAACAACAATAATTAGCCACATATTCTCGGGTGCGCTCGTGAAAATTGTCGAGGGCTACATATATATATATATATATATATATATATATATATATATATATATATATATACTTTGTCTGGTTCTAACGCAACGCGGCTATGCATAATAGGGCCGATGCATAGCCTTGCTCTCCCCTCAAACCCTTCCCCCTCCTCATTCGCCCCCTCAGTCCTCTCTCAGGATCGACGCCGTTGATTGCATTCGCTCCCCGCAATCTCCAATCTGGCAATAATGCGTAAACAGAAGCTGTTGCCTGGTGCTGCGACGACGCTGATTAATTTGAAAGGCTTCCCTCTCTCACTCTCACTCCCTCTCTCTCTCTCTCTCTCTCTCTCTCTCTCTCTCTAGGTGCCTCTCCTGCGTTTTATCGATTTAATTTATTTTTCTTCCTTCGCCGTGTCGCCCCTTATCGATCTAGAGAGAGAGAGAGAGAGAAAGAGAGAAAGAGAGGAGCAACGTGTATGTATTTATATATATAAACGTAATAGGTACGGGTTCGTTTCGTTTCGTTCGGAAATTAAAAGCGGCAATCCTTAGGGGATCGCCGCGGAATAATTATTCCGAGAGTGTACGGTCGCGCTTCGCTTACACATACGCGCCCGTCCTTACGTTAACGAGATGTGCGGCATACGTGTATATCCATGTATATATATATATATATATATATATATATACATACCCGTGCGCTTACCAGATCTTCCGAGTATTATCAACGAGTGGGAGCGACAAAAAAAAAGGGGGGGGGGAAACAAGAAAAAAGAGAGAAATATAGAGTTCGCCTTTTTTTGCCGCACTCTTCTCGCTTCGATTTCTTTATTTATTTATTTATTTTTTTGCTTCTACCCCCGTCCCTCTGCCCGGCTCTCTTTTTCTAGCGAATCGATTCACCCAGTTTCGAGGGATAATAATTGCGTGGCCGAGGGCAAGCTGCCATTGCCAATGAGCGAGAGTTCCTTCGGAGTCGCGGCTGTAATATTGATATACATTCCGCTCGCCTTCTTTTTCTGTATATAGACGCGAAATCAGTCGTGAGCGCTTTATCGAGTAGCTTATTATATTTTCCGTGCGGGTTTCTCATTTACACCGCTGTATGTGTGTGTGTGTGTGTGTGCGCGTGTGCAGCTGGAACTTGATTAAATTAATTAGAAGATCGAGGAAAAGGAGAAGTAAGAGCGTACGTTCATATACCGTATATACACAGTCTAATGGCGCAACTGCTTCTGCGAAGATTTTCTGATAGAAAGTGAGACTGGATTTGAGCCGAATATTATATTAGGAGAGACAAGCCACTAGCAAGTATCGAAATTTAATTATTAAATTTTAAATATATATATGTATGTGCGCGCGCGCGCGTGTGTGTGTGTATGTATGCAAAGCGGAAATTAAATTTTCTAAATAATAATTTATGAAACGGAATTTATAAAAAATGAAAAAAGTTTCTTGATTATGCGAAACTTTTTCTGTAAATTTTTCAAAATTCAATTCCAGTCGCAAAAGTCTTCAGAGCGACGGTAAAATTAAATTAGTTTTTCTTATATATATATATAGTCCAAAAAAGAATCTCTCTCTATTTCTTCACATTTAAAAGGAAGAAAGTAGCAAATTTCCTTTACTATATTTGAATCCTGCAATTTCCAGAAATTCAAGTGAAAATTTTGAACAATAGCTATATATATATATATATATATATATATATATATATATATATATATATATAATCATCGTACTTAATAAAAATCATAACATATTGGAACAAATTTTTTAATATACCTGCGATCGTTAAAACGGAATAGTAATAATTGACTTTACATTCGCCAATGATTGTTTCCATCGTGTTCCGTTGATAAAAAATTTTGCGTATTAATTAAGCTATACGTTGATACAATTCGATATAACGAATAATTGCTTCTAGATTATTTATTCAAAAGAACCAACTGCATTAAACTGAAAATTTTCTTTTTTTCTCTTATTTTAACGTATATTTCTGCTCAATTTAACGCGAGGTAACCTAACACGACGAAAAATTCACATGTATGTCAGGCGAGTTAATTTTTTCCTCTTTTCTCTTCTTACTTTTTCGTACAAAAATACAGAGAGGTCAATTTTTTTGCCCGACTCCCACGAGAGTAAACTGGACTCCTCTCGCCATCTCTCTCTCTCTCTCTCTCTCTCTCTCTCTCTCTCTCTGGCGCTCTTAGCTTATTATACCAGAGCAGTTTCTTTGCAAATTTATGCCCCGACGAAATAATAAACATTTCATTCGCGCGCGGAAAAGCAGCCGAGCGAAATATTTAATTATACGCGAGCGGGTCCCGGGGAGGGGGAGAAAGTCAGACCCGTGGAAAATTCGCCCCGGGGCCCCCGGAATTAATTTCGTTTGCCCGATGGGGGGGGGGAGGGAAATTCATCAGATGAAGCACGTACACGTACACACATATATATAATATAATATAATCCGGAGGAAATTCGAGTGGAATCGACGCGCGGCACGCGCGCAAGACGCGAAGACGCGTCGGCTCCCGTGAACAAATGGAGGACGTGCATCAGTCGCCTATTCGTTTTACCCCCCCCCCCACCCCACACCCTCCCCACCGCCCCACTTCCCGCCCGCTGGAGTTCGAACTCACTGCTACGACCCCGAGAGGCGATGTCGCTTCGCGCTGCGCCCCCGACGTCGCCGCCGCCGCCAGCGCTATAGCCACGCAGTTGGGGAGCTTCAACCGGGGCTATTACTACTGCACGCTCTCTCTCTCTCTCTCTCTCTCTCTCTCTCCACGCTCTTGCTCGTTTTTCCCCGTCTTCTTTTTTTTCGCTGAATCCGTAATGGACTGGGCCAACTGCGGGTCGTGCCTGCCTACCCCCTTGGGGGGGGGGAGGGGTAGTAGATACGAGGCCTCGGCTTCGATCGACATTCGGCCATCGCGTTAGTCGAAGGTGTAGCGACCGACGAGACCGACTAAATTCTGCCGATGTATATACTACATATATATATATATATATATATATATATATATATATATATATATATGTATATATAGGTGTAGTTGATGTAAAAGTATTGCTTACAGACATGTCTATACGTGTATAAAGTATATATACTGTACCTATCGTGCGGACGCGGATTCAAGCCACGCGCCCGTACATATTGCAATAAAAGTCCCGGGTTAGCTTTCGGGTTTATATCGAAATTTTCCGAAAAAGGAAATATATTTTTATTTGGCTTTTGGATAAAAATGAGGGACTTTTGGCGCGGATGGGGGGGGGCGGGAAGGCGGGGACTGGCGGTCGATATTACACGTACGCGGAGAGAACGCTGGGACAAGAACACAGTCAATGAGAACGAGCAAATATATAGAGCTGGAGGATGAGGAAAGTTTATTAAAATCAATATGTATACACACATACACACACACATATACATCTATACACTACAGTCTAAAATACCTAAGATTTTTCGAAAAATTCTCTCGTGTACTATAAATAAGAACTCAATCTTATTTATAGAGAAAGAGCGGGGAATGTCGTTTTCTTTTTCGTCTCACTTTTTTTCATTTTTGCTAAAACGTTTTCCCCTAGTATCTAATATAATGCAGAAAATTTTATTGGCCCCGGTTTCGCGTCTTTAACTTTTTCGATATCCAGGGGGGGGGGGAAGTAATCGAAAACAGAGCTTTTTTTTTTTCTTCATTCCTCCTCTTCCACTTCTTCTACTTTCCCGGATCCATCGCGGTAACGGACTTTTCCATGAGATAGATTTGTCTCTTTTCATTCTTAAAATTAATAATGCATCCACGATACCCGTCGTTATACCATAGATCCGGGCTTTATACTGTGAAAACAGAAGAAAATATCATTGCGCCGGATTCGGCTGCGATAGAAAATAAACGCGGGACGCGCGTTTGAATGATCATCACCGCCGCCGCCGTCTATCGGTTATGTACTGGCGAACGAACCAGGGGAAAGCAAAAAAACAGATAAACGCCGAAATCGTCTATTCGTCGCGACGGCCATGAATGCACAATGCGCGCAATCTATGCGACAGCGCGGGAACAACGGGCCGAGTTGAATGGCAAAACGCGTCGTCGCCGCGCAATGATCGTCCCGCGCACGGGTCCGCGGACGCGGGCGTCAACGACGCCGCGCTGCTCTAATCGAATTCCGCTTGGCCGTGTACCACCGCCCCCCCCCGCCCGCGCGTTCGTCAGTCGTCGATGCAACTAATGATATCGGCGCTTCTTCTCCACCCTTCGACCCCCCCCCGCCCCTCCTTTCCGCGGACCGTCAAATCGCTAACGAGCTCTCTCTCTCTCTCTCTCTCTCTCTCTCTCTCTAATGTATCTGTATGTGTGTATTAAAAAATATTCTCGAATCGCACAGTTTCTTTCCGTCGCCCTTCGTACTTTTGAAATTCGTCGATTCTAATTTGATATATACATCTAATTCGATGTATACATCGCAGTTATTGATAAATACTTTAAATAGAAACACCGAAGAAAAAATTATTTTTCTCAAAAGACACTTGCACATTACGAGGACAATATCGCAATATCAATAACCAAGACGATACTATAATATGCTTATAATCCCGAAAGGATACTGTACACGGGCCGTAAATTAAGTCCCAATTCCCGCCATATTCTTAAATGCCGCGCGGAGAGAGATTTTACACCGCCTTTCGTATCGACCGTGTACGTATAAGATAATATATAGTGCAGATTTACATATTTACATATTTACATATATATATATATATATATATATATATATATATATATATATATATATATATATATACAGACACACACACACCAAAATTGTATACTCGGGTACACGGCTTAAATTATATATACCCGTGAAAAATGACGTATAACTATATATATATATATATTACTTTCACGCCAACGGGACATAGCCTTAGATAATGGACGATTGCAAAGACGTCGCGATATTCTCACGATCGCGACGTCCGGAATTTCGCCTCGCTACGTACGAATGACAATAGATATTTCTCGCAATAATTGTCAGAACCACGCTTGGGTATATATATATATATAGCGCAAATCTCCGTGCGTTGGTCTACGTACTCGCGCGCGCGCGCGGGCCGTCGCCCCGTCCCTCGCGGCGGGAGAAATCACTGCGGCCGCCGTCGCGCTTTATCCACGGGCCGCGGCGGCGCGCCTCTGCGTCGTCGCGGACGCTTCATTACGAATCGCCGAGAATACCGTAGAGCCCAGGGTTGTCCGCCGCGCGTTACCGGCGTCAAATGAGTAATATATCGGACGCGCGCTCGGCACCTGCGCGTAATATACGTCCCGTGTACGCGCGTATAGGTACGTCGCGTATGGCGGAAAGGGGTCACGGGTGTATTTTGCGATAGAGAGAGAGAGAGAGAGAGAGAGAGAGAGAGTGATGTGGGCGGGGGCGGAGGGAGAAAGCTAAAACGAAGCTAGCACGGTTCGCCGAGGAACGGGGGTGGGCGAGCTTCTTGTATTAGAAAATCGAGCGACGAAGAGAGGGCAAGAGTGGGGGGGGGAGGGGAATGGGAACAAGAGAGCACGCGTGGGTGGGTTAACCTCCATATATACCTGAACGAAAGCCAAGCGCGCCCCGCTTACTCGACCGAACACGTGCGCGGATGTATGTGTATATCTGTATCGGTGTGTGGCTGGTAGCGGGGGAGGGTGCGCGCGCGAATATAAGCGAAGTCAGCATCGCGGCGTGGCGGCGGGAAGAGGGGGGGGGTGGGGGGGCAAGGAGAAGACGAAATAGGGATACTCGAGGTCTGCCGTTTTATCCAAACGTGATCTGGCCTCCGCCGAAATACGAAAATTGCCATACATCAGCGTAGGAGTCTCGGGCGAGCTCCGGTCTATGTGTATTGCGCGTGTATCTGTGTACGTATCTATATCGGTATGAGTTCGAAGAGGGAATGTATATTGCAACGGGGTCACGGTTGAACTAGATATCATATGTATATATATTCTCGGAGACCATGGTTTATAGTTGGATTTCATGTATATATAAAGGCTACTTCTTTTTTTTTTTTTTTTTTTTATCAAAAATATATCAATTGATGACTTCGTGATGGATATTTTTCTTCTTTGTTTCAGATTTTCTGGAATAGGCGGTCTATACGTATATATATATAGTTTGCTTACTTTTTGTCAAATATATTTCATATTTTATTTCCATATTACGAATTTATATTTTAAATCAAACTTTTCTTTTCTTCATGGGTGTATAGATATATATTCTTACGTACGAATTGCGCGAGAATCCTACGGTGATATATACCGCTTCCCGGCAATAAATTACGCCAGCTCTCCTCATTTTGGCTTGGCTAATATATCTAATATTAAAGCACCGATGAGGAGTTATTATATAAAAGCAGAGAAGCTTATTGCATAAAACTCGCTCGTCCCATATACCAAATTTGGCCTTTTTTTCCTCCCAATTACATACCTAACACAGTCGCAGCGGTTTCATAAACGACAATTGGCGCGCAACCCCCGGAACCGTCAGAAAAAAAAAAGAAAAAAGGGACCGAAGCTGGGTAGAACGAGCGCCGCGGTTATTCCGTCGAAATTGCACCGGGCGAAGAATTGCGATGCGAGTAAGAAGAGCTCCCACACCCACGTGTATACGCAAAAGCAGCGCTAATTCGCGCGCGCTTCGTAAGTGGGACTCGGTAATACGTAATGCGAGTACGATATTATTTAAAGGCCGAAGCTCAAACATTGACCCGCAAGATGGTTAAAGCATTACGTAGGTCTGCGTAGTGTGCGCGAATTCGCGTGGATTTGCGGCTGCATAGCCAGCCATACAGAGACACATTAATATTATACGAAACTATGGGTTTTATATAGATTTTATTCTCTTTTTCAGATAGTAACTTCCGGTCGAGGCATAACCCGGCGCCCCGACACCGCACGAAGTTCTCCAAAGCCTCCGCTCTACTGAAGCCTTCTACTACAGGTCCGAAACAGCGGATGAGGGTCTTCATACTAAAAACGCATATATATATATATATATATATATATATATATATATATATATATAGATATATGTATCGCAAGATTCTCTAGCCGCACCCTCGGTGCAAACGGGAAAAAATGGAAAAGCTCACGTATCCGCAAAGAGGCAGTCAAGTGCAATTATAAAGAGCCGCGTTTTTCAAACTCTCTATCTCTCTTTCTCACTCTCACTCTCGCCGCCTCGCTCCTCCTTCATTTTCCCGCCTCGTTGAGTATAATCGCTTGCGCGATTCTTCTCGCGTCGAGGAGAATTATCGCGCACGCGAAGCCCGGTAGCCCGGTAGGTAGCCGGTAGAGAGAGAGAGAGAGAGAGAAAGAGAGAGTGACTGAGAAAGAGATAGGGGGGGAGAGAAAAACTCAAGTAGGAAGATGATGATGATGTGGGAGGAAGAGGAGGAGGAGGGGCAGGAGGAGGCGAGGGAGAAAAACGCGGAGGCTCTCTCGCGCCCCTTCCGACGGCGCCGCGAGACTATTTATCGCTTTATTGCCCGGGGGCCTCCTTTACCCCGTTCGTATAATAGCGCGGCATTAACCCAGTAGGAGCAACGGTTGAGTTTTCCACGCGCGCACACACACATACACATACGCCTCGGACGCAAAAAGCGCGAACCGGCGCGAATCCCTCTCTCCCCCTTCCCCAATTCGTTATAGGAGTTCCAACGTGGGGTTAAAGGAGGCCTCACCGACTCCCTCTCACGGCTAAATTATTAAGCGCTAAATCATTTGTTTCGATTGGATTTGTCAGATACCGAGAGAGAGAGAGAGAGAGGACAGATGAGCGACGCGGTAGGCAACGAACGGGGGTCGGTCGCACGCCCAAAAAAAGGCGCATCAGCGCCATCTTGCCACGCTCGCTCGTCAGCTGTTCGCTCGTCGCGGGCGAGTGGAGGACGAGGCGAGAGCGAGCGGGCTATCGAGCCGACTCGTCCGTCGGACGGCGAAAGTCGGCCATAGAGCGGCTCCGCCCGTAGCGCTGGCTCGGCGCGCGTTCCGTATTACTTTGGGGCGGCGGCCGGGGTGAGGGTGAGCGGTTCTTCTGCCTAATATCCGGCGGACGTCCAGCTCTTTTTTTAATAATTACATTTCACAGATTTTGCATGCGTTATTCGTGCACGCGTTAATACTCGCAATTAATGATTTGCTTCGATAAACTGCTACTGCGATCTTTCTAACCGTGTATGCACACTCGTCATCATATCAATTTGCAATAATGATTTAACGAAGATAGATTGATGTATAATATCATATCTTGGGAATTTGGAGTATCGGATATACGCGAAGACTACATCATAGCGTGACTGAATTTTTTTCTTAGATATAGATATGTAAAAGTTGGGCTATATTTCAGGCATCACTGGCAAAACCATTCTAATGTCGAATCGATATAAATCGTACCGTTAGTGAAAAAAAAAAGAAAAGCAATTATCTATTGTCACTGTATCGTAAATCAGTGAATAATCCAACGTTCAGCGTGCAATAAATCCAAATTACACTTCAGCAACAGTGGCACGTTCGTTCATTCGTACGGTAGTAAAAAACAAAAAAAAAAAATCAATGATTTTTTTTCCTTTCGAAGCGAGCCGCGATCAGTTTTCGAGACATGGAGCGAGAATAACTTTCCCATCCAAAACTCGTCGCCCGCGTTTACCGGGGTAAAAATTTTATCACGGTGCAAATCGCCGATATTAGAAGCACGCATCGTCCGCCCACAGGTATGTATCCAGACCAATTAGGAAAAAAAAAAAAAACT
Organism: Sycobia sp. Sy_11; assembly: GCA_018907035.1. Classification (NCBI taxonomy): domain Eukaryota; kingdom Metazoa; phylum Arthropoda; class Insecta; order Hymenoptera; family Epichrysomallidae; genus Sycobia; species Sycobia sp. Sy_11. The sequence goes on from JACCIC010000300.1 coordinate 132,538, forward strand.
ATAAGCGATTACGCGACGCTTGAAATTGAGCGCGACTTTCGTTAGAGCCGCGCGTTTAGTCATTCCTCCGGCAATTTGCCGGCCGGGGCGTCGTTTACGCTCGCGGCGCGCGCAACGCCGACATTATTCGTAAACGCGCTGCTCCTGCCGCGCCTCGATCGCGGACGCGAAGGGCCCGATGGGGCCGAGGAGGGCGCGGGTGAAGGAGAGGACGAGGAAGATAAAAGATAGAGAAGAGAGAGAGAGAGAGAGAGAGAAGGAGAAATATTCACACGTCGCGAGATAACCGCCGGGCCGAACGGACGCGCAGAGCGACGCCGCGCTTTGACGCGCGTTCGGGACCTCCCCGGGCCTCCCGTGCGTTTTTATTCGATTATTCCCCGTTTCACCTTCGATGTCGCCTCGGCGCTGCTTTGCATCATTCATGAGGGCGGCGAGTGCTACTCGCTATATACGCGTGTATGCGTACGAACGCGCGCGTGACCATACGAAGAAACACAAAAAAAAAAAAAAAAAAAAACAGAAAAAAGACAGCGGAGTCTCCATACCGAGCCGGGGTGGCCGACTTTGCATGTGCATCGGTGCCGCGCGCGCGCGCGCGCGCATTCTCGCGCATTCTCGCGCATGCCTCCCGGTGTCCCGATCGCCGCGTGCGTATCGGCGATGGAGAGAGCCGAGGACAGACGCGGAGCCGCAGCTACCGACGAGGTAATGAAACGCCCCGTCGCCCCGTCCATCTTCCCTCTCTCTCTCTCTCTCTCTCTCTCTCTCTCTCTCTGCCCTTGTTCAAAAAAAAAAAAAAAAAAACGGGGGAGGAACATCCGTCGGCGCGGCGAGCTGATGGTGAATGTCAACTAAGGACGTTTACAAGCGTGTGCACAGTTTCTGGATAGTTTAACATTGCTAAAAAATCAAAGGTACGCGCAGGGACATTGTATGGGGACAATGGCGCCGCACGAAGTAACCCACATTTCGCGATCGCCCTTGCGTGCAATACTCGCGCTGAAAAGGAAAATTTTCCGACGTAAAGTAAATATTTACTTGCTATCTAACCAGTTTAAGTCAATTTCTTAAATTAAAAGAATTATGACTTAAATTTTAGAGGACATGTGTTTGATTTAAGTTGGCTTTTCTTGCATCAAGTAAATTACTTCCTTCATTTCTTCTTTCATTTCATTTCAGAAAATATATTCGGAATTTAAGACAATCATTTACCTGCTACAAAACAAAAAAATATTTACTTCATCACGCACATTTTTTTCAGCGTACATATAAATATGTATATAGAATTAAAAATCACTACAATGCTTTAAGTAAACTTAATAATGTTATATATAAATATATATATAATATATATATATATATATATATATATATATATATATATATATAAAGATAGATATGAAGTTAGAAAGTTGAGAATCCATTTGCTAATTACTCGAGTCGCTCCTTATATTTTTTAATTCTTATTTGAATCCATTCGATATTTAAGATCTGATTCAGGAGTATACATTTCAAACATGTCTAATCGAGCAACCCATGGGAGTTACTCGAGCATTTCAAAAGCTCCGAGTCTTATCGTACTATACAGCGACTAAAATTAAAAAGAAACGCTTATCTCCTATGTATACGCATAGAAAACAAGGCGCTTGTAAAACAAACTAATTGAAAAAATCCAATTACAGATACGTTCGAACGACTTGGATCGATGCGAATACATCCAAAGGCAAGCGACTCATTGATCCGTACGTCGCAACGAGAACTAAAATTTCTACATCTCGAGCAAAGCAAGGAACACCCGATTCTGGATATAGAGGAATGGCTTTTGACTAATTTGAACTGAATGCGCGCAAAATTAAGATGGCCGGACTCGCTCCCCGCAAATGTACTAACAGGTCGGGAAATCGTGTCTTAAATTCTATGGATATCGGGGGTTACGAATGTCACGCGCGCCCTTATCGTCTCGCGTCGCCCGACCGGAGACGTGGCCAGCCGCCCAAAACCGGCCGCAGAAATCCTCCCGGCGCGGGGTGTAATAAAACCGTCGTATCATCGCGCGATGGTAAATAAAATTAAAAGGAAACAGAAACGAAACGAAAATCCCCCCCCCCGCCCTCCGCCAACTTTGCCGGTGTAGAGTTAAAGAAAGCGCAGACTGCCCGGCTGTTACGCGGCCGCGGATGTCCTTCCCGTCTCTCCCACTAGATCCCAGTCGCCGATTTCGCGCTCTTTTCAAGCTGGTACACGTACGTGAGTACGCGGTCGTGAAGAATCGTCGCGCAAATACATTTATTTATATATATATATATATATATATATATATATATATATATATATATATATAATGCGCGCAAACGGATGCGCGGCAACTGCGAAAGGGAACGCCCGAGCTTAATACAATCTCGCTTTTCTTTAAGACTCTCACGCGCGCTACGGTATGGTGGGGTGCTGATTTTTTCTTCTCTTCTTTTTCGGCCGGTAAAATACGTCTCTATCATTGGGTGTATAAATATATAGAATACAATGAGAGGGAGATAAGATATGTCACGCTGGTTACGTTTTTATAAATATTCATGGGATGCTTGGAAGAGGAGGATGATGCATATATATACTTTCGCGTCAGGACACACACACACACACACACACACACACACACACACACACACACACACACACACGCATATTACATACCGGATGATCTTTGATTGAAATATTTAAATTGTTTTTCCATTCGTGCGCTTCTTATTAAAATAGGAGCCAAGAGCGAGATCCGTGGCGTAAGGTGAATTTGACAGAATTTTTCGAATAATTAGATAAAGGCCATCCATATGTTTATGTATATATATATATATATATATATATATATATATATATATTTAAGTATTGGCTAAGCCACGAATTGGAAATTGGAATGAAGAGAAAAAAAACTCGGAAGCTATTAGAAGAGAAGTATATTACAAGTATATTTGCTTAAAACCTAATAATTTTCAGACTTTACAGCGTTCGGCCGTCGTGGAAGATGAAAAAAAAAAAAAACAAAAAAAACTGAAGAAAAAACTCCGTAGTCCCACCACCGTCGTCCAAACTATAATCTGACATTCGACCAGAGTAAAATACATGTACACATTACGCATATACTCGAAATTCACGGAATTGAACGCCCGTTCGGAAGCGACCACGCGCTCGAGCAGAATTTTCGGAGCGGACGTCATCGGCTATATGGATATGTGTGTGTATATATATACATATATATATAGACACAGTGTATATATATATGTGTGTGTGTGTGTGTATAATTTTCTAAAAGGCTTGCGTCGTGTGTTACTCGCGGTAGCCAACTAGCCGCACACGCGCGCCCTCGTCCTACAAAGAAGACTTTGTTCTCACGCTCCCTATATGCGAACCAATAATATTACACTAAATATATATATATATATATATATATATATATATATATATATAATATACTCCCGCGAGTGCCAAACACATTTTACAGACCGTCGCGATCCGTCGGCAAAGCGAAGGAGGGAGAGAGAGACGCACGGGCGATCCGGCCCATTGGAAATTGGGACACGAAAGCGCGTGCTCCCCTCGCTTGGACATACTATACCAGTCGATTCCACTAAGAAATATGTTATTTGTATATATATATATATATATATATATATTTATATGTGTGTGCATGGTGTGTGTGTCGGCGTGTGTAAAGGAGAAGAATTTTCGCATACGTCCGCGTTTATATTTTAACCGCGACAGAGATGGTGGTTGCAATCAAGAACTGGTATATATATATATATATATATATAAACGTCTGCTCGCGCGAGATCGTATAAATTTTCGGACCGATTGCTCGGCGACAAGTCGAAAGTGCTCGGCAAATTGGTTTCTTTCATCGAGCAGCATTAATGATAGAAAAGAAAAAACAAAAATTTCTTTTTCCGTTTAATCGTCGTCTGTTCTCGGGGTAAATATCGTGCGGTTTGGAAAATTGAGCCGAAAACCAATGATTTTTCGTGTACTAAATATAGAGCTATAAATGTGCAATATAGCATTGCCTATATATATATATATATGGAAATGGATTTTATATCGCCTCTTAGGCTTCGAATACCTTGGCGGGCGTTCGCGAGAAATGATGGAAACTCGCGTGTATTAAAAATTTAAACGTTATACGTACATTTTCTTTCACGATGAGGAATTACGAAGGACTCTTGGCTAATTATTGCACAGGCAAGGTTATCAACTTTGGGAGGAAAGTAGAAAAAAAAAACAATGCGAATGTACAGACTGAACTTTTTGTAGAGGCGTATGTGTGCAGGATGTCACCGCCGACGAGGATCGAGGGTCCCTGCCGACGGAAACGGATCGGCGCAGAGCTTAAATCACGAACTGAGACGTAAAATCCCCCCGAAAACTAATCAAAGCGTCCTGCCAAAAGGAATATTGGTAGAGGCAGAAACGGACGTGGAGAAAACGTGACACACAGAAACAGTGAGAGAGAGAGAGAGAGAGATAAAGCTAGATAAATATATAGAGAGAGACATCGGAGCCGGCCGCCAAGAGAGCGAACGAAGCGAGCATACGGCATCGACACCCGATGACAAAGCGGCCTACGGCTATAATAAGCCGGGCGCATCGGGGCGAAAGCTTCGGGATTGGGAGGCCCCTTCTCCGTCGGCCGCCCGTCGCGCCGAAATTCCCGCCAGGAGCCAATGGAATTCGAAAAATTACGGTACATGCGCGGGGCCCGGGGTTTTTCTTTTCTTTCCTTTTTCTTTTTTTTTTTTTCGGGCGACCCCTCGTCCCCCTCCACCACCCCGCCCGCCCGCGCGCGGGGCCGGACTACCGTCGCGCCGTGTCGCCAAGCGAGCTGGACGCAGTACCTGTACGTAGGGGACGGGGTGGGGGAATCGGCGCGTCTACGCCCATTTTAACCTCTCTCTCTCTCTCTCTCTCTGTATCTCGCACGCGCGCGCACCTAATAGAGGCGGATGTCACCGGCCGGCGCGGCAACTGGCGATGGCAGGTACAGTACCCGTATTCCCGTACGTAATCGGCCCTGCGTTTAATTCCAGCTCAAGAATTTTTCCGTTTCGGCCCGGGCTATCGGTTTGATTTAATTATTTCTCTCTCACTCTCTTTCTCTCTCTCGCTCACTCTCTCTTTTTGTTCAACGTAAAAAGCCTTGTGAATAATAGCGTTCGACAACGGTGTCGAGAGCGCAGCGGGATTTCCTTCCTTATCGGCGCGCGGGCGCATTGGCGTCGCAAAAAAGATCCGCGAGGAACTCGAGGGGACGCTCGACGCCTCGAAATCTGTATTTCCAGCTCTATAAGGTAGCCAGCGGTCTCGCGCGTTGATATCGTTGCTCGTTGCTTCCGTCTTTTGTTTTCCGCTGCCTTCGCCATGGCTACGGGACAGCGTGCTGTTTTTCGCATAAAACCGGTGAAAATCTTTGTACACAATCAGTACCCCTCTATCCCCTGCGCTCCTCACCGCGTATCCTTTCAGACCTGCGGGATTGTCAGGGGCGCGCGGGTCTCGGCACCGGGCTCCACGCTCGTGTAGATGTACTGGACTGAAAGAGTATTAGCCGAACGAAATTGGCCATTTTTAGCTTCTTTATTTTCATATCTTTGATTTTTCGATTGTCTGCGTCTTCAAAAGTTCATGCGACTATAATTGTTGCAAGTTGTACGCACGCAGCTGTACTGATTTCATAACGACATTAAAAACGTGTATGTTAAAGTTGGAAATTAGAATTGCAAACTGTCTGGAACTAAAGAGATGTATGCAGTCTATATGACGAACTTACCACGAAAATCGCTGCATAAAAGACTTGAAATTTCGCACCAGATCGGCAAACGACGAATGGAAATTAAACGATAATAGTCTATTATACACCTCGGCATTATGAACAGACTGTCCCACATACGATCCTTCGACAACGGCGAAGGGGCAAATAAGCAGGCGACTTCGAGGACGACGGTCGGGCGCGATTGGGAAAAATGGCAGATAGTCCTGTGCGCCATCGGCCGCGCGAGTACCGATCGGCCACAACGAGCGAACGCTCCATCGACTCGGAATCGAGGCGGGCGTGCAAAATCCAGCGGACGATCCAAGAAAGAACAGTGGGGGGAGGGGGGAGGGCGAGGATGCGACCGGAGCAAACGCCGATACAGTCGTTCGTAAATATAGAGCTGCCGCTAGCGCGTTGCCGAGGGACTCGTCGCCCTGAAATGACAATTTGCAAACTTCTTCCCAAAATGCGTACAAACTGCGCGCGCACGACTTGCTCCCCAACCTTGCGATAATCGATTCGCTCGTCCGACAAAATTATGATTGAGCTACCGTGTATATATATATATATATATATATATATATATATATATATATATACATATTCTACAGATAGTATATTTATAAATACTAGAGGTACGTACACAGTACACACATATATCCGCATGCGTGTCGCAGCGCGCCTGTGCCCATATATCGCATCGAATCCACTCCCAAGGCGAGATTGTGTACGGCGCGTACGGCGCTTTTTCTGGCGCACGCGCGGGGCTTCCGCGCGCGGTAGTGGACCTCGCCGACCGAGGCGTCTGCCGAGCAAAAACATTTTGACTTGACGAGGAGGCATGCGGCATGTAGGCAGATATAATGTATCGAGACGGGGACGGGGAGGAAAAAAGAACGAGAGGGAAGAAACGCGCGAGCGCGCAAATGTACCGAGATACTGCTGCATGTATATATATACATGTGTGTGTGTGTGTGTGTGTGTGTGTGTGTGTGTGTGTGTCTGTGTATACGTATGCTCCGCCAAAGCGACGATCTCGCGTCCTCGATATTGCGGGCGCGCGTCGCCGCGGCCAACAGCGCCTTATTGAATATTTCCAATATGAGACGTGGCCCGACGCCCGGCTGCCGCGGTCGCCCTACGGCGAAACCGCATCGATATTACGCCCGCGCCGCCCGCCCTCCTGTCCGTCACCCGACCGCGCGCAAATTGACCTCGCCGTCGAATATCACGAGTCCGAGATAAGTAATAATGTATGTATATATATATATATATATATATATATATATATATATATGCGTGTGTGTGTGTGTGTGTGTGTGTGTGTGTGTGTGCGCGCGCGCGCGCATGCATCCTCTTCCCGTGGGTCTTCGGGCGAGCCGCCGAGTACTGCGTATGCATCAATTGACGCGATTTATTTTTGGCGTCTCGCGCAACACAATGCCGTGTTCTACGTGTACGTGTATCGTAAGTGCGCCCGACGTCGCACGCGGTAAGTCGGCTATCAGGAAAAAAAAAAAAATCCAATCAGGGACGGCGATACGAATGTTTGCGATAGAATACGGTACAAACAAGGATCGTGTATATGTGTAAAGGGTAAAATTGAAGGAAATTCCCCAAAGTTTAAAAGTAGAAAAACACAGAAGGAAATTGAATTTGATGAAGGCAGTCATTGCGCATTTCAGCGTGAGGGCAAGAATTGCAACAACAAAAATCGTAAATTTATATTTTTGTCTTTTGTGCAATTACGTCTGGTTTGGTTTGCAATTATTCAATTGAGTTCTAAATTAAAACATTAACAATATAAATATATCTTATTAAAAAACGAAATGTTAAATTTCTAAAATAAAAAATAACGATGAGGATAATTAACTATGAGGATTAATTTCATCTCCAAATAATTACCAAGGTAATGATTATTTTTTTGATTAATCATCAATGCCAGATCATCGAATCTCATAAAATTTAAGCATTAATAATTATTTGAAGAAATTAAAAATTTTATATATTTTAATAACTTATTAAAATAATCATTAATAATTAGAAGAGTTTATCTTTAACCTTTGTTATTTCTGACACTATTTGAATTGAAGAATTAATTATATATTCTTCAAATTGGAAAAAATACGTCACTCCAAATACGTAAACAAAAAAAGTTAAGTTTACATAAATACAAAGAATGCAAAATAAATACCAGCTTATGTGTCTATAATAATGCAAGTGATCTTAATTATGTAATTTCATGTTTCAGATAAAATTTTAACGACCAATTGGCAAAAATCAAAAATTATTCCATTCTACTCGCCGAAAGTCCGATTTCGAATATTTTGAATAAAATTAAAGGCCATCTTTCTTTAAATAATATTCATTAGACGATTAAAGTTAAAAATCACTGCTAAAAAATATTGTATACTAGCGTAAAAAAAAAGTTATTTCATCCCCTATATTTCGTACCTGATCTATATAGCTCGGAAAAAATATGTATTTCTATTGTATTTGTTGAAAACCAAAATAATTTCTTCAAGCCCTATGAGAGCATTTATAATTATAACTTAGAACAATCGCAGAGACAGAAAGAGAGAGAGAGAGAGAGAGAGAGAGAGAGAGAGAGAGAGAGAGAAAGCTTTTGATTCTCTGGATAAAAAAGAAGGAAAAAAGCTTCCTAATTTCGACGTCCCATTTCTCTCCGACTCCATTTCGGTAAATTGTTTTTTTTTGCTTCCCGGCTTCCTAAATAAAGGAAGGAAAGAAGAAGAAGAGAGAGAGAGAGAGAGAGAGACGAAAAAATGATTTCAAAGTAAATAAAGCAAAAAGGGTCTCTAAAGTATCGGGACTTTTCTACATCTAAATAGAAAATCTCGGAGCGGCGAGGGGGGGAGGTGGGGTAGCGGAGGAAATCCCGAGTTTTCACTTTACTCCCCCGGATTTCGCTATTTGTTTTTTTCCCCTTTCTTTTTCCCTCTTCGTCCCTCCTTCTCGTTCACCCATTCGACCCGGACCACCTACCCGCCCACCCTTCCCGCTGCCTCGCGCCAGCGGCGAAATCACGAAATGGATGGAAGGAAGAAAAGAAACTGAAAATCGCGCGGGGCTGGGTTGGGGTTTGAGAGGTGGGGTGGGGCCACTCCTCATTCTAATACAAAGTCTTCGTCTTTACGAGGAAGAAAGGCGGTATCGCATCTCCATGGATAAGTCGAGCGACTAAGAGCCCGGTGTGCGCGCCGCCGCTGCTGCTGCTGCTGCTGCTGCTGCTGCTGCTGCAGCTCGGCGACCGACGGCAGCGGCGGCGGCGGCGGCGGCGGCGGTCTCGGGAATTCTTCCGCTTGATTTGCTTTCTTTCCGTCGAGGGCTTATTGGCGCAAACATGAGTTAGAGTAATGCCGCCCGAAGCTCCACGATAGAGGGGCGAGGAGGGACGGTAAGTAAGAGAGGGACGCCGCGCTGGAGGAGGGAGAAAAGGAGAAAGATTGAGAGAGAGAGAAGAATATAAAAGTTTGCAGATGAGAGAGAGAGAGAAAGAGAGAGAGTGAGAAGCACTTGGCCAAGCCTTCGGAGGAAGAGAGTAACTTGACATGTTGTGAAGCATCGAGTTTCCTTTCTCTCTCCTATACATACACATATATAAATGACCCAACCTCGGAGAGGAAAAATATATTGGCAAAAATATAAAGTACCTGTAATGCGGTATCGAGAGATGTTTGCTGTACTTCTGTGCGGTCAAATGGGAGGATAGGAGGAGGGAAAAAAATACATATCTATAAAACCCACAGAGAGAGAGAGAGAGAGGGAGAGACGCGCAATTCACAGGGCAGACTTTCGGTAATGATTTAATGAATAAATCAACGGTAAAACATAGTATTCCTTTTTATGTTTCCCTCTCCCCCCCCCTCCAACTCCCTCCCAATCCCAACTCAGTACGCGGACCAAAATCTACATAATCTCCTTTCTGGACTTGCGGGGACTGAAAATTGCCCTCCTCCCTCCCCGCCCACCGCCAAAGAGTTGCTGACAGCGAAATTGGCAGAGTAAAATACCAAGACGGCGCGATCGTAAAAATTCGCACGTGCGCGCGCGCGCGCGCACAGGCCAATGGTCGAGCTTAATTGTTATTTTTTTCCATACACTGTTTGCAATGTCGCGTGGATGTCGATCGCGCAATATTAATGAATCGGAAGAGCTTGGGAAATCGTCGCAGGCACTTTTGTCCGGTGTACCTCGTTTTATTACCCATACATATCTACGCACGGTGCCGATGTCCTTTGGAAAATTTCAAGTTCAATCCTTATTCGGTGATTTTAGTTCGTTTGTTCGTTTATCTCATTTTTTTTCCCTCCTACAACCGGCCTGAAAAAGAACGCTCTCATGCACTATACACCGCTTACACGAGAACAATAATAAAGCATCGTGTATAGATTTAAAAAAAAAAAACAAAAAAAAAAAGAAGCGCTCTTTTAAAATCCAGTAGTTGCGCGCGCCGAGTAATAAATTGATTTGCAGTGGTCGCTGTTAAAAATGGTCCCTTAACGACTCGGCACTGTGTGTGTGTGTGTGTGTGCGTGCGCGCGGCCATACACCTTTATGGCGGTGGTAAATGGGTTAATGTTTCGCACCAACAGGTGGCTGCTTCTGCTATTCGACTCCCGAGTTTACGACCTAACTACGAGCTGGAAATACTGAATTACTGAAATTCTTTTATTTCGGTATTTCAATGGGGATGTAAGCGCTTCAATCCTTTAATGATCCCTTTTTCGTTTGTTTTTGCTTCGGGGTTTTTTTCCTCCTCTTTGTATTATTGAAACCAATGGAACGATGGACGAAGGTGCCTTTTTTTGTTGTCGAGGATTCTGCGAATATACCAGTGCGCGCAGGCGTTATTCCAAAGTACATTATAACAGGTCAATCAGCGGCTTTAGCAAAAATTTAATCATACAGCACAGTGTGTTAAATTAACTTGTAATTCATCAATTAGATCAGAGCGCAAATTATTCAAATACTTGTGTATATATCTATATATATATATATATATATATATATATATATATATATATATATATATATATATATATATATATATATATGTAACTGTGCTACTCGCCTTGCATTGTCATAACAATGCTTGTCTGAAAAACTATTTTTAGAATTTTTACTATTTTCTGCGCGAAAGAAAATTTGAATATGTAAGAGCTCGACGTTGCTGTGTTGTCGTGTTTACTGCTTTCTAAACAAAAAAAAAAAAAAAACAAAGAAAAAGAAAAAAATTTTATACAATATCTACTTTAAACGAGGTAAGTATTTAAATTATTATACATTTACGAAATCAGGAATAATATGACTTCCAATGTAAACGGTGATTTTTTTTTTTGCACAGTCTACATGACCTCTCTTCATCGGAAAATTATTTTAATCACGTTGATTAAATTCGTACGAGCATAATATTAACTTTACCTTAACTCGCATTGACAAAGCTCCACATTCTGCTTCGATTTCTGAAAAATTCTCTAGCACTTGTAATTTGCACAAATGTCGGATTTTATTAATAAACATAAGAGTATGTATTTCCAAAGGTTTGTTGAAAAAAAAAACCTCATTGCAACGGCTATATCCACAAAATGTAAAGACACTTTCCGTTATAATTCAGATCAGCAGATGAGTGAAGGATACGCGCACGTTCTCATCTTACAACATGAACATTTTTATAATACAGACATCATACTTGTATACACGGTTCTATTACTTATTAAATAAATAATATAATGTTTAGAATCCTTAATCAATGGGATGATATTAATAATAAAGACAATATTATAATAAAGAAGAATAAATAATTCTAAATTCTATCGTATTTATCTTAGATAGTGTAGTGCGTGGTTAATTTCTAGAAATACTGCACAGTTCCCGAGAAATTTAGGCAATAATTTGTCACAAGAATTCTCAAACAATTAGAATTATTCCATTAGTATTAAACATACGCCTCTCGTATCATCGGCATATACGAGATAATATAATGAAAACAGGTTTTCCTACCGAAGGAATCTTTAAATCGATCCATAATTTATCCTCGTATATTTCAGGATATATATATATATATATATATATATATATATATATATATATATATATATATAGTTGAAAGACATATTAATTAAGTAGGAAATTTACTCGAATCGTGCAAATAGTAAAAGTTCATGCACAACACAGTTGGAGGAATTACTTATACGTAACTTTAAAATATATGCTAAAATGAAATTAATGTACAAGTTTTAACTTTCCATCTTAAATTTAATCTCCTTTTAAGTTCCGTCGTTAATACGATATTGGTTTGTAATTTACTTTATTGACTACTAAATAATAATTGTACATTCATTGAAACATTGTAAATAACTTTGGATAAATAAATTGTTTTTTCTATTCTTCTAGGCTCGACGCGAATTACGGAATCGAGCGTGTAATACATACGCATGCGATATATCGATTGAGTCTGTTTTTTTTTTCGTTTGTTTTTCCCTTTTACCGAGTTAAGTTTCGTCGTGTAAGTTTTTGCCTATGAGTCGACGGCAATTCGGATACACGAGAAGCGCCATAGTTGTCATCAGGTAAGTTATACAGAAGTATTTTTGGCAAAGTACAAATTACAATAATTTATAATACGTATTTTAACGAATAGTAACATATTATTTGTAGAGCTCTTAAATTTACAGCAAAAGCATAAAAATATTGTTTTAATTCAATACTGCAAATTGGCAACATTACTCAAATTATTTTATCTTATTAATTAACAATCATTATTCTTTTTTTTTAATGCTTATAACGATTTGATTGCTTTTATATGATCAAAAATTAATTTCTTCAAAATATCAGGTAAGTCTTCCATTCGTTCTGGAAAAATCGTGAGCGTAAAATACTTCTATAACTTTTTTTCTCCGTATTTCTGAATAACTTTTCAAGAAAATATATTAACATCAGATTCATAATTTTGTTTATACTACGTAATTTATATCAGAAGTATATTACAATGATACGAGAATAAAAAATATCTAAGAAATGTATATATTAGTCAGATATTTTTTATAAAACTAATTTTGCTAAGAAAAAGTTTTCACGTCACCGTTCACATTCTTTTTTTTTCTTCAATTTTTCAAGGAAATCTCTTATTTATTTCGAATAAATCTTTAAATATTCCCAACGCTAAAAGTACGGAACGAATCGATATTTTGAAAATCAGTATAAATTATGCCGACGTGGAAGCCGATGAGCGAGGTTTCAGATAATAATTTTTACTAAATTTAATTAAATTGATAAAAGGAAAAATCTAAAAGTGAGATTACTGAATTCCAAATTTTATCCTTTTAAATATCGAGAAATACGGATTTTCCATTTGCCGAAGTAATTTTATCCTTAATAATAATAATAAATGATAAAAACATAAATAGGACGTGTTTGAGTATTACTCGGAATTTTCTTTTTTTTTTTTTTTTTTAAATCACGCATAAAATTTTATCAAGAAAAACAGACAAATAACAAAATTATTATTTACCACGAAACTTAGGCGTCCGTCCTATCGAATCGATGTATATCACATGGCTTTTAAGTAAAGCCAATTGGCCGAAGCAAAATCCTGTACATATTTTACGCTCGAGTCACTCAGCCATCGTATACTGATCAAAAAGTAGCGATTTTAATTTAGTTATGATACGAGAACGATCGGTTACCGTTGTATCGATCGAATAATAGCCGTTCCATTCGATATTCTTGCGAGCCCCATTGATAAGTATCCCCTCGTGCAGGGTGGTCCATTTCTGCGTAATTTCATTTTTTACAAATTAACAAATTCATCCCATTAATTACAGTAGCATTATTCGCGGTAAATTCTGGGGCAAAAAAAAGTCCTTTAAAGTTGAAAAGAAAATGTATGGACAGGCTCCGACTTCGGCGCGAGTCGCGTACGCGCGGTAATTGAGACTCGTTATAAAATTTTTCTGTAAACTCATTTTATAATATTCCGTATTTGTAGAAGGAATTTTCAGGAAGAGAGACGAAATGTTACGGCTATTATATATATATATATATATATATATATATATATATATATATACAAATGTATCTGCAGTATATAATGGCAAACAACCCGATATTCGTCTCGATATTCTAACTTCGACGAGCCAACCACGATGGTTCTATATATCCCCCCTCGCCCCTAACGGATATTGCGTCGGATACATATATACACATATATCTACATGTGTATAATCGACGAATACAAATGTCCGACTAATTTCCAACAATCGTGCGCGCGCGCGCAGCCAACGAGTCAGCGGGGCGTATTATAAATCCTCCACCCCCCCCACCCCACACCCCTCGGTGAAATAATTTCCCTCCCTATATCTATACATGTATATACGTATATAGGTGGGCATGCCGATCCATACACCATCGCGTATCATTTGCATATATAGCACATACAGACATGTATATATATATATATATATATATATATATATATATATATATATATATACATATATACATACTCATATGTATACGTTTCTCTTGCGCATGCGACGACGCGGCGTCGGTGCCTGCGCGCGTACAGGTAAATATATATATATATATATATATATATATATATATATATATATATATGTATGTATATAATGCACTACACGCAGAGCAGCGCTGCGCGCCCTATCGTTGCCGTGCATCTCTCGCGGCGGGGCGGTACGAGGCCCGCGGCGGCGATTCGAATCTCGGCCCTTTGGAGGCCGCACACTGGCAGCACCGGTGTACAGTACGTAAGCGTGTATCCCTATAACGCGCACCCCGTGCCCAGGACGTCCGAGAGCGCTGGGCTCGATCGCTAATTATGCCGAGACCAACCTGTCTCTCTCTCTCTCTCTCTCTCTCTCTCTCTCTCTCTCTCTTTCCCTCCGTGCGCCCTGGTGCGTGCGTGCATGGCCCGCGGCGCCCGCGCCGCGGGATACAATGCGTGGGAAGGGGGGGAGGGAGGGGGAGGTAGGTAGCCTCGCAATATTCGACGGTCTCCTCTCGCTGTTCCCATGCGCGCGCGCGCGTATAGGACGTTATAAATATTCGATCCGTCGAGCGTGTCCGTGATCGTTACACACAGAGGTACGCGTCCGCGGGTGCGTGTGTGTGTGTGCGTGTGTGCGTGCACGCGCGCAAGGCCTGCAGGTACGTATATATATATATATATCAATATATTTATACACAACCTGCAAATACCGCGCGCGCGCGCATTTACGCGAGGCCCGCCGTTTTACCAGACGTTTGTACAACAAACGCTTGCAATCGCCGCGTTGTATTCGACGCGCGCGCGTATCTCGCCTGGGCGGTCCCGCGAAAATTCAATCATTATCGCAGCGGCATCTGTATGACGGCCATTGAAATAGGTCGTATAGAGGGCCGCGCGCGTAAGCGGCTCCGGCGTGTGCCCGTGGGGGCCGGGAGTCGGTCCATTCCGCTAACGGTAACGAGCTGCTCACGGCAGGTTCGAGTCTCGGCTAAAGCCCGCGTCAGCTCACGCACACACACACACTCTCTCTCTCTCTCTCTCTCTCTCTCTCTCTCTGTCGCCCTCTACCCAAACGACCAGGCGTGGCGCTGCTCCCTTCGCGCACCTCTCCTCGCCCAGTTCCCTCCCTCCCCACGCCGGCACGTCTCTCGCCCCAACCCCCGCAGCGAACGCCCGCGAGTCAACTCGACTAACCGGTTGGAGCACACGAACACACGCCACTCGGAGGCTATGTGTGTTGAACGCCCGTTCGAATGTATTGAAGCGATTACGCCGTCCATCTCTATCTACCACGCAATGGTAGGGGTGGCCCCTCATTCCCTCCCACCAGCGCCGTCATTCTCTCTCTCTCTCTCTCTCTCTCTCTCTCTCTCTCTCTTAATCGTATTGGATACCAATTGAAAGAGCGCATGCGCTGGCCGAGACGGGGCAGAGAGAGTGACAGAAAGAACGACTCCTGGAATCCGATGACATCCAGTGCCCGCGAGCAAGAGCGAGAGAAAAATACGCTAGGTAGTGCACAGAGGTGGGGGCTGCGTGTACTCGAATGTATAGATATATAACAAGTGTACGAGGAAAATTCGGAGGAGGAAAAAAATGCGGAGAGGGGGTTGTTAGGAGGGAGAGTCCCTTCCCCTTCCCATACATTTCGTTCCACACCCTTATTTTGATTTTCCTCCGACGAACGGGCACGCTAGCGCGGCGTTTTTGGGAACTTGGTCCGAATAATCTCTTACTGTTGATACGTATTAAAATATATCTATATAGTTATTCCTTTTCCTTTGCATTCTCTCTCTTTCTCTCTCTCTCTCTCTCTCTCTCTCTCTCTCTCTCTCTCTCTCTCTCTCTCTGCCCCTCTAGATATATAACTATGTATATAAAGCACCGAAATTTCTTTTATTCAACTATATAGATATAGCAGGAATGTTCACGACAGAGAGAAACTTAAAACGTAAGTTACGAGAGCGGAAGGCGGGGATTTGGGGAGGGGGGATTACTTTTCCACGCGGTAGCATGCATTTTCATTTCTACTCGGGGCAAACGGATTTGGATTTTTCAGAGAAATTTTATAAGATCGAATTTTGCTTTTGTATTAAATTGAAAAATTTACTTTTTATACGACTTGTAATCCGCGACCTTCCGCGAGCACACATACATGCACACACACACACACAAACACATACATATATATATATATATATATATATATATATATATATATATATACATTTTAGAGGAATAAATTTAAAAATCCGGCAAAGTTATTTCATTAAATGAAATTGGGTTTTCTGCAACGTTTGCACAATTGTAGAGGGAAAATATTGTTTCTAATAAAGCGAAAAGTTATGTATAATATTAAATCAAAATAGAAGTGGACTAGAGATAAAAATAAATACATGAATATAGATAAAAAAATATCGTATATTGCCTTATTTGTGTACATACAAATGTATAAAAAGACTTAAAATATTTCCTTTTTTAATCAAATTCTACCAGATTTTTCTAAATTCTAAAATATCTAAGAGAGGTTTCCCCAATTCAAGAAAGAAATCTCTAGAACATTCTAGAAATTCTAGAATGATATTAAACGTGTATATTAAGTAGTGTAAGTGCCCGTCTCCTTAAGTAGTATAAGTCTCTTCAAATCACGGCCCTTACCTAATGCATATCTACACGTATACTAATTACTATTACCATCTCATCTTCTAAATACAAAAAATACTGAATTTTGCCGGAAATTAAAAATTTAAAAATACCAGTATAATTGCAACATAATCGAACAGTGTCGATAATTTCAGTTTTTTACCACAATAATTGTCATACTTAATATCCCAACCTGCAATAATCCGGCGAATCAATACACGCGCCTGTCGAAAAAAAGCGCGCGCGACGAAGTCAAATTTCAACAAAGACACAAACACAAAAAAAAAAATAACGAGCAAGCATCTTTCAGAGACCTCAATGGATCCTTGACGAAGGAAAAAAACATTTTTCGTCCCACGGCCATCAACAGAGGAGAATGTCTGCCGGTAACAGTCCTTGCTAGAATCAGGATCCTTTATTACCGACCACAGCGATCGATTGCGATGCACTCTAAAAGCATATATACCATGATGGTTCTTTTTTTTCTCCTCCGGTTAGAAACGATCTTTACGTTAAGAATGCATATTAATATCATTGCAGCACGGGTGAGCTTTATTTTTATCATCCAATATATGTTTCCATGGAAATGTATATCGATAAAGCAATGAAATTTATCGATGTGTAAGTGTATAAATAAGGGACATAATTTTTGAGAAATCGAAAGTCTAATATAATCCGAAATTGACGGAAGACTTTTTTAATTTTCAAATTTTATTGCAACGGTTTTAAGATAAAATCGAAAAGTTCAGCAAAAGAATGTCAGTTTGTGCCAACGAATTTTTTATCCCGTTCGGTAGGTAAATTTGTTTCGAGGCTATATCCAGTATTTTGATGTTAAAAATGTATATAACAATCGTAATAAAAACATTTTTTCATTTAGTCAGAACTCTATGTCATTCTTCGTTATTGACGCTTATAAATTTTGGAAAATTATTTATTTATAATATTATTAAGAGCGTATAATAGAATATTATATTTTTATTTAATATAACATTCTATTATATGCCCTATGCTCTATAATATTCTATTATAAGCACTATATAACGCATTTTGAACACGTCACCTACTCCCATTTTCAGAAAATCTCTTAGTAATCTTTGTCAGTCATAGCAAAACTCACAATACCATTGAAAGATTTTGTACCACGCATTGGCAATCGACGAGTATAATCTCGAACCTATTTCAAATCATAACTAAAATCGATATTAAAAACATTTTTACAATATAATTAATTGATTTGTTAGAAACTTTTTTTTTTTAATTATACTTATAATTTACTTCATGGTAATTCAAATGGATCGATGTCATTGTTTCTGCTTTCGTATATCAAACTGATGTAATCTATTGATTTGTTTTAAATGAATGTCGACGTTAAATTACGAACAAAGTGACGTCACACATACATTGATTTAGTAATTATTTGTATCCAAAAAACTAAAGAGCATCGAGACGCTCCCAAAGCTCCGATACCCTAAGCTAATAATCTCGCCAATAACGCAGTCATTGAAATAATTAAATCCTCGCAAAATTCATACTTTCAATAAATAGGTCAGATTAAAAGGACTGAAAAATTATACTACTGTGAAACAATTGGAAATTCTAAATTTAAATGGTATTATTGAATTCGTAATAGTTTTGTATACTTTCGGAAGATCAGATAAATTTTAATTGTAAATCAATATTATTTTTAATACGGAAAACACCAGATTCTGTGATACATGATAGGGTGAAGAATCGGATTGGAAAGGTGTACATTAAAAGCATTGTTATGATATCGACCAGTTATTAACGTAGATTTCTACTCCCATACATATTTATTATTATTACGTTTATAGCATCAGGACATATAATAATAAGTTTTAATAATCATAATAATATTAGTTTTTTGTACTGAATGAACCACAGTGTGATCAGAGTTATGTATCCTAATTCTACCATCCTGCCATCCACTGCGTTTTCCAATAAAAAAGCGTTCGTTTATCCCCAAAACTAATTCAAATACTCTGCCCACCTATAATTCCATAAAATTCAAAAACAATTCCATGATTTGCCAGTGAGGACGAAGAACAATGGCAAAATAGAAAAACGAGGAAGAAGATCGGGGCGAGAGAGACGCACTGGCGCCAAAAAAAACCACTGCATATAGAATAGAACATCGAGAACAGTGTCGCGGTTTCGCAGATTCTTTTAGACCGAATTGGATTAAGCTCGCGTGAGCACCATCAATGTCAAGATTACATCGAAGCTATTATCAGTTAGCCAGCCAGTGCATCTCCGGCAATGCCGAGTTGCGAAGAGTTAGCACTGACAAAAAAATTGTTGTAACTTCAAATAAATATTTATTTGATCTGCTAAATAAGTATAGGAAGAAAAACTTTTTTTAGTAAAACATACAATATTGTTAAGTGATTTAGTCACAGACTATAAAAGTCTAACAAAACTACCTTAATTTTTAATCAGTTCTACTAGATTAATTAATTAATATTTCGCTTACATAATTTTCCAGAGTGTACGGTCATTAGTTTAATTACGCCAGTCCATGATTCCATTACTGAGTAGTATCGTAATTTTTACTAAAAAAGTTTTCTCAGTTTGTTGTTTTTATTTGAGAAATGATTTATTGGAGTCAAGAGAACTTCATTGTATTTAAGAATAATTATTTGATTAAAAAATATTTATTTGATTAAAGTTCAGGAAAGATTATTTGACTTAAACAAATTTTTTATTAATTTGCGTAAATTGTCTGCTGAGAAAGAGTCCCGTGAATATTCTTTGTAGTTTTTTTTAAAATTTTTAAACATTTTTTTCTCTCTCATTTAGCAAGAAAGTTTTATTAAAAATATTAGTAAAAAGAATTGTCTCGGATTTTTCGCTGCTTCCAAAGATCGACAGAAATTTTTGGAATTTTACTCAAGCAGAGATATTAAAGATACTGTAACATAGAAACAATATTTTCTTAAGAATCGCATTTTATTAATAAAAAAATTACTCTTGTATGCCTAATATACATATAAATCGTACAGTAAATACTGTACATACTATGTGTTTGTGTATCCAAATAGTCTTATGAAATAAATTAATTTAAGTACTCAATAGGAATGTGTATATATCATCTGAGAAAAATTGAATAAAAATATATTCTTAATCTTAATTTATTATTATATTAATTAAAAATATATTCTGAAGTATTTTAATGTATTAAAATTATTAATTACGTATGTTTAAAAAGCGACTTTGTAAATATTTTGTATTTTACATTTCTTCCGACTTCGCTTGACTAAATTCATTTCAAAGCTTGATAGAATGTATAACAATCAACATTCGAATGACGATAAAGAGAAGAGACGTTAACCATCAATTATTATAAATATTGAAGTTCAAGACAGAAAAAAAATCTTACAGCCTCAATGTACTAACACAGCATACTAAGAATGTATTAAGACAGTCTATCTATCGTCATTTTAAAAAATATTATAACATTTAATATATATATCGATGTATAACGTACGAATGAATAGAAATAGCCATTAAATTTCCAAGGTTGTTGCATCAAATTATTAATATAGAAAATACAATCAAAATAAATGGATCCTTTTTGCTTATGGTTTTAGGAATGCTAGGCAACAGTTCGAAAGGGGGTATTCCAGTTCTGGCGCAATTTTCACAATTAGGGGGCATCGGTTCAAAAAAAAAAAAAAAAAATCGAGGATGAATTGGAAAAAGGATGACCTCTCGACTTGCTCGAAGGATCATCGAACTCGGGACCTTCGATTTTCGCGAGGATTGCGTCTTCTCTCTTGTTTTTCGTTTCTCTGTACGAAGATCCTTGTTCAGTGCAAAATTCGCAGTAGAAAATAATTATAGGATTACTTGCGCATGGCTTAATAATATAGCATTATCGCGGAAAAATCAAAAACAGTTGACCAACAGACGGACTATGTTATAAACGTAATATTGTCAAATCAAACTACACCCACAATGCAAGAGCGCATTCTTCAGGTGAAGGATAAAGAAAGTTCCATAAGTGCGAGATTTTTGCGCGTGAAAATTTTCGAGCTTTTAAAAGCAGCCTGGATAAAAGGCAATTTAATGCGATAAACCCGTCGATTTCCTCGACTTGCGTTTAATGCGACGCTGCGAATAAGTTCGGACCACCTTAAAAGCGCCTCGATAAAGGGTATAATTTTGGGATAACAAGAAAGAACCGTGTAGATTCCAAATTCAACAGCAATTGGGAAGTTGATATTATTTACCGTTATGCCTCAGGTGGTGAAGAAGAAAGAAGAAGAAAAACGGCTTAAAATCAACTTACGCTTCGACTCAGAAACTGGTATCAAACTTTATTTTATACGATGAGAGGCACTTGCAAAAAGTTTCCAATTTTTCAGTGAGTAGCTGTATAAAAATCATATGTATATATGTATGTTATCAAAAATAAATGAAGCATCGGCTGTTCCTTCGTGCCAATCCCTAATGTCCGCCACTCCTTCCCGCCCATTTTACACCAATTTTACCCAGACTCGCCGCGACAGCGTACAGTTGCAGTGACTTCTAATGGAGTAAAAGATAGGAGAAGAAAAATTATGAACTCCCGTCTCAAAGAAAGCTGTAATTCGACCGCAAACTTCTAAGTGCCATATGGGAAAAATTACTTTGAAGTACAAAGTGTAGCAGACTTTAATACGATCAACAACACGTGCCCGCAACGATCTGTATTTCCATGAATATATATGTATATATATATATATAATGTTTAGTAGAAAATAACGGCCTTATTTACGAGTGCGACAAAGTAGGTTGAAACTGTCGTGAAAAATTCGTATCTTGTCCCGCAAGGCGCGTCCACTGCGCCCACACGCATATTCGAGTTCTTGAAAAAATAACCAGGGTGGATATCTGGCCGGGGCTCTGTGTGTTAAATGTATGTGTGTGTGTGTGTGTGCGTATGTGTATTTTCTGAAATAAAGATGGGGCGCTTTCTATTTTGGATTGGATTGCAGCCGTTGTATCTCCCGTTTGGAAACTATTTCTTTTTATCCCAAGAATAAACTGACTTTATATATATATCGGTTCCTAATTTTGGCACCTGTCATGATCGAGAGTATCTAAAATTCAAAATTTGATCAATTATCCGCAACAGTATAAAGTTACATTGTTTCGCCTTGCCTCTATAATGTAGCAAATGTGAAGTTTAGAAATAATTTTTTCCATAAGAATTTTTTCCTAATAGTATTGAATGAAGCTAAATTGATTTTTATTCATCGCAATATATAGTCTTTGACGTTTCCACGAGCATTTTATAAACATTGTTCTTAATAAGAGAATGATGGTTTAAGTCCTGCCACTGTTTTTATCTTCAGTAGTCCTATCAATAATGCAATGAAATGCGGGGAGGATAAAACTCAAAAATTCAATTGCACAGACTCTTTGTACAAAAATTCGATGCTTAAGTTGTAAAGGAGAAAAGAAACGTTATAAAAGAAAGAATTAATGAACATGATAAAACTATTAATAGAGAAAATGTTATTGATCAACATCGAATTTAATTGGAATAATACTAAAGTTTTAGATTATCATAGAAATTATAAAAAATCGCTGCTTATTCGAAATATTACACCTTTTGTTCATTGTTCGATCAACAACAACGTACACAGATTGTATTTTTTAAAAAGTCATACTTAATGTTTGTTACTCTCTGTATATTAATTATAGTTTGTTAAAATAACACTTGATAATGCGGACACTACTGTAGCGGATCAAAGCGACCAAATTTTACGATTCAAGAATTAATTTGATTTGATTTTCCACTTGTATCGCGTAAAACGATTTTTAAAATTTTTTATTTTACTCGAATATTATTTATGAAAAAAAATGGCTCGACAATTCTGATCGAAAAGTTAATTCCTTGAAGTTTTTCATTGCTGCAAAATAGAAACAATTATAGATGATATTTCATAATGACTATTAAAAAGAGAATTTGCTTCTTCGCTAATTTTTATTTCTGTTTACAAATTGATGGTAAGTATTTTTGATCTATCATTTATCTACATATTTTAGTTTGACACAATTGATTGTATTAATAAATGATAGTTCTAATGAAACATTATTAGGGATACTGATTAAATAAATAATAAGAGCTTATCGTATAATAATTGTAAAATTTGTTTGTCGTATATATGTATGTACGAATCTACGATTTATTTTAAATATAGAGATGAATTTTTCCGTCACTTACGAAAAATTCCTTGGCAAGAATAAATCAAAGAACAATTTTGTTCCTATGTATCATTGTCGCGTCGTTCATCATTGTCAATAAATTCTTCCTACGAATGAGCGACAAAATATATTTATAGTATTTATATCGTCCGATTTTCGACGAGCGAAAAAAAAAACTTTTCCTTCATAAATATTCCTTTTACTCGAGATTTTTTCTCATTGCTCCTCCCGTCCACGGTTCGCCATTATTGAATTGCATAAACAGTCGGTGGGTGACAAATATTTGACGATATACGGCACGGCGTCGAGGGACGCGAGGCCCTTTAACATATTATAACGCCCGGATTTATATATATATATATATATATATATATATATATATATATATATATATATATATATATAATAAAAAGCAGCGCGACTCGCCGTATTCGCCAAACTTCCCCCGACTGATTTTTCTAATCCATTTGAGCCGACACCATTTTCCTCCGTCGCCTCCACCACCGCCTCGCCCCAAAAAGCCACGTCCCACGCGCCCCCGCAGGCGAGAGCGACGCCCTATAAGAGCGTAACGTAGAATATACGAGCGTCTCCATTCTCTCCTTATAACTATATGTACACTGTCATGCGCGACCGTCATCGTCGATCGCGCCATACCCAGCTGCGTGTATATATATATATATATATATATATATATATATATATATATATATATATATATAATCTACATCAGTCGAAAACACAGTCGTATAAGAAACTTTCGACGGAGGGGCCTGCGAAGATTTTTCCACTCCTCCTGGCCGTGAATCTCTTAAAAGAATTCCCAAATCTACAGCCGAGTAACGGGATTTCTTATGTTATATATATATATATATATATATATATATATATATATATATATATATATATAATATGCCTAAAATAGACGGGTATAAAAATGGCGCGAGACGGATGAGGAACTTTAAAAAGAGTAGAAAAAAAGGAAAACAGAAAACTTCGCTGATGGAATTATGGGCCATCATGGGAAATATCACTTAAGTATGTATATACATATATATATATATATATATATATATATATATATAAATATAATGCATTATATACGCAATATACGTGCTTTAGTTTTTTTTTGCAAAACAGAAGGGCCAAGAGCGATTCTTCGGCATATAATAATAATGTTTATCGCAATGTTGAAATTTATCACGCCGCACTTTTATACCCCGAGGCCGTAAATTACGACAAACGCCGACTTTTTTTCCCTCTCCGCTCGCGAACGCATTGCTAAAAATGCATATCCTATCCCGTATATCGTAATGGCGTTTCAGCGTGCCATTTCTCTCTCTCTCTCTCTCTCTCTCTCTCTCTCTCTCTCTATCCTTCCTTTCAGCAGCGCGCTTATCTCAGCGGTCACGAAAGAAAACCCGGCGCTATATATTTATGTACTAATACTCGACGGCGGTCTCGCTGATTGCGCGAGGGCGCGGTCTGCCTGTCTCTCTAACCCCCGCCCTCCCGAGCACCAACCCCGCTGCGAAAATCTAATGTCTTTTAAAAACTGGGTAAATATTAAGGGAAATTTTAAGGGAGTGAGAGAGAGAGAGAGAGTGAGAGAGACTGGGATCTCTCACCCTCCCCCGTTTACCCTCACGAATCCGGTGTCGCGAATACGCGTGTGTGTATAAATCAAAGCCCTCCCCCCCCCGCCCCGGGGAGGCGAACGAATCAGTAGCGCGCATCGAACCGATAATTCATGCCCGCGGTCCGCTTTACGTCGTCGCCTCGGCGACTAACTCATATCCAAGCCGGACTGCTTAATTCGCTTTTTTTTGTCGTCGTTTTTTTCGTATTCTTTTCTTCATTTTTGGTTTTTTAGCGAGATTGAGAATGGGGATCGGAAGAGGGCACTCTATCGTGTCGTCGTAAAATTTTAATTCGCGGATTAAGCTGCCGGTCACCGTGACGGGGCGCCGTACGTGCGAATTCGCTGACTCGCGAGGGGATACGAGTGGAAGGGACAGAGAGAGAGAGAGAGAGAGAGAGAGAGAGAGAGAGAGAGAGAGAGAAAGGCCTTTAATGCCTTATATATATATAATATAAAACTTAACGAGTTATTAAAGATCTTGTGTGTCAAGCACTGAGTATAACTATATGCATGCTCAACATGTACGCACATATATAGCTAAACGTCTTTCTGGCGATCCTATATATGTGCATATGCGCGCGAGTCACAGATCCCGCGAGATTGTATATGTATATATATTGTATATATATATATATATATATATATATATATATATATATTCAATATATATAAATACGCGACCGAGGCCCGTTTAACGGGGCTGCACTTTTTACCGCAAGCACCCCTTAAAAGCGCAAGGCTCACCTCTTTTTTTAAGAAGAGCGGAGCGATTATATCGCCTAAGCTGTGTGTTTGTACATATTATATATATATATATATATATATATATATATATATATATATAATATATATTTAACAGAAGAGTATAACGAGGTAGAGGGCGTGTGAGACACGCGCGGGAATTTTACCGACGCGCTTTGGCTTTGCCGCCCCCCCCCGTCGTTGTTACGTAAGAGAGGAGAAAATCAATACGTGATCCGGCCGACGGTGCCGGCCGCGACGGCTGCCTAGGATCCGAAACTCGCGTACGCGAGATGCTTCTCGATTCTTTTGGTCGTTGATCCGCGCATCTTCGCCGGAATGTGAATAAAAATTGAAGAGGCACGTAGACGGCAGTCTTTGATCGATTGAGGAGCAATTAATAATAATTAGGTAATAAAAGAACGCTGCATCGAAAGATCATGCACACACACACACACACACACACACACACACACACACACACACACGCATATTAGTATTAGAAAATACGCGATCCGAGATGCAAGAATATTGACATTGTCAACATCTATATTTCAACAGTAGATCTATTCCTAAGAATCTAGCTGCAACAATTGAAATGTCACTGTAATATCCAGATTACTGCGAATCATGTGCAAAACCACGTTTTTCTAGGCGCGCTATTTAATCATCATTGGCTCGTGCATTTTATTGTCATCCCATTCCAATGTTTTAAAGCGAAATCCAGTTACACAAGATCGATACTTGAAGGATGAAATTTTGGAAAAGGTTTAATAATTGTTTTTTTTTTTTTTTTTTTTGAAAGCGACGCATCGGCACGGAGCTTGTGTTGGGAGACGCATGGGATATAATTAATGATAAGCGTGAATGAGAATATTAAATGGTGAAATAAATTTTGTGCGATCAAACGTCGTCTCTGTAAATTAATCGGCAGAAGCTGTCTTTTGTAAATTAGTCGGTAAGTCGGGACCAAGAAATTATTTATTACGGATTACCTTGGTGCACCGGGGGTGGCTTCCCTGCGACAGAAAATCATTCGTATTCTATGGTATCCAAGTTTTTTTTAGCATTTTCTCACTTTACTGTCGCGCAGCGTTGAACCGTACATTATTCATTGTACTTTTTTTTCCTGACTTCGTCAACGTTCGCTCGTCGTGCCTGTGATAAATGAAAACGTTCGCCCGACCTAGGCAATTCCGTAAACAACAATTTCTTCCCAATACAGCGACGATATCGACAGATCCAAGCGATAATTTTTCAAACACCCCGTCATCGTCTCAATGTCGTTCGCTCGCTCTGCTCTCGAGTCAATGTGAGAGAATCGGTTGATAAACATTACACGTTAAACGCGTTAGAGATGTCAGGTGAAAAACGGATATCTGGACGACCAGCTGGACGCATCGGTTTTGAATGACCCGTAAGAGGCATTTTATTTGCAATGCTCATACATCGTACGAAGCTATTAAAGATTTTACTGTGGGAAAGTCGCGGAATGAAGTATTTCATGTAATTGATAAAAATTAAACTATAAAATATCAGAATAAACAGACTTTTTGCACGATATATTATATATATATATATATATATATATATATATATATATATATAGACACAAATTGCCAGCTTAGACTTTTGTAATGCCCGGCAATTTTGCCAGCGAGGTGGACAAAAAAAAAACTCAGCCATATATAACACTACAAATGTCCGTAATGAAAAGTCGGGGAAATACAGGCGGTTTTTTTCTTCCATCGAGAGCGCGCATATATACGTCGGCGCAAGCACTGCTGCCGAGCCGCGGCTACAGCTGTACAATCCATCTCTCTCGCTCTCTCTCTCTCTCTCTCTCTCTCTCTCTCTCTCGCGGTTTTACCGCGCGCGCCGCGTATTATATAAGTAACGTGACTTCTGACAAAAAAAAAAAGGAAATATCAGACAAAAAAAGAAAAACAAAATAAAAAACAAAACCTAAGCCCCGGCATATTACAAGCGGCGAGTTGCGCAAGTATAATCTTTAACCTTTTTTTTTTCACCGCGAGCCGCGACGCAGATATGCACGAGAGACGGAGAGATTAAGAGAGAGTGAGTGAGAGAGAGAGAGAGAGAGAGAGAGAGAGAGAGATAGAGAGAGGGAGATTCGCGGCAGTACCGGGCGGTATTGTACTCCGTTACGCACAAAAGCCGCGGGCGGGCGAGCGGGTGAGCGAATGCGCTGCCGCAATGGTGTCGACACTCTGGTCCGCTGCGCGGTCGCGACGTGCGTAATATACCGGCTTAATTATATATATATATATATATATATATATATATATATATATATATATATATATATAAATAGAATTGCAGCCTTTCATTCCTCCTGTGACTCGGGCGCATTTGTCTATAAAGAAATTCCCGCGTCAAATGGGCGTTCCTAATGGAGTTTTATTAAAATACTTTCTATATAGAACATCTCTGTCTTTCTCTCTCTCCCTCTCTGTCTCTCTCGCAGTAAGGTGGGAGGAAAGTTAAATCAATGAAATAAAAATCCATTTGGACAGTACATGTATTCCGATCCATCGGTATATCAATAGCGAAAGATTCGACAAAGCAAAAGCAGAAGGATAAATATGTATATTGAAAAACATATTCGCTGCCATTTGTTCGAGCAATAGAAGAAATAGAGAGAGAGAGAGAGAGAGGGAGAGAGATAGAGAGTGAAAAGAACGACCATTATAGATTTACAAGTTTGCCTGAAATTGATGCAGTTTCAAAAAGTAATAAAGCTTAAGTTAATTTTACGGTATTGCTACGTAAGGTATTATATTCTTTCGTACAGTTGATTGGTGAGTTAAGTAAATTTACGCGCTAGTTATTCTCGGTAGTTACTGTCTAATGTATAAATATGACGATGCATGAGGTTTTGTGGGGGAAAAATTGCTTCAATAAATACATAAATAAATAAATAAATATGTATATATATATATATATATATATATATATGTATATATATATATATATATATATATATATAAATGACTATAAATATATTATATTGTCTGTAAGCAAATATTAAGAAGTGTTTTTATTGTTTTTTCTTCAATTTTCTACGGAGATATTGAATAAGAGTTCAATGTCATCGATATTGATAAACGATTTCGACAAAGATAAGAAGGAAAAATATAAAATTTTATCCATTATGTCGGTCACACCGAGAAGGTCAAGGTTATTTTATGCAGGATGAATTTCATTGATTGTTCCATAATTTTCCTACGAATATCTAGTCAACTGACATTGAAACTGTTCGATTTACTGAATTTTCTATAAATAATTTCCATTTATTTCTACCTATATGAAAACGGTAATATTAATTCCGAACACCAAAATACATCCGTGATCCTCTCAATTATTTGCGAAACAATGCATTTTACTTGTTACAGATTAGTTTTTCCGACAGTTGGATTTTTTCTGTCTTTTATTCAAATTTCTAAAAAGTTCAAGCTTTTATTCTTTTTTATATTGTACCGAATGATACAATTTTGTCCGAGGCAAGGAATAAGGAAGCATTTGAAGAAATCTGTTTGTATAAATAAACTCGTTTCTTAAATACTCCACGTTTATTAAACACTGATTTTTCTTTCGTTAACTCGTTGATACTATGATTTTTTTTTTGTTTTTTAAATCATTCGAAAGCTCGTAATTTTGAAATTTCGATTTCATTTACAGAAATTTTTCGAGTCAGCGATGGATTTCGCCAAGCGGTGCGATTTTATACCTTCAAATTAGCGAAACGCGTACGAGGTCAATACTCGTTCCTATTTACGCCGATGAAAACGAAGAAGCGAGCGATTCCCGTGCCTCGTGTAATGGGAGCACGAGAAAGATCCTCCATTTACAATTTACCCGATCGCGACGATAATATCGAGAACCCGAATAAAGACGATTGCAGCAAATTTAGTCTGCACACGCTTAAAGTGTAAGAGAAGCAATGCTCTTATGATAATTTTTTGGATCTAATTTTTTGGTCAAGAGCGCGCAATCGACGAAACGATCGGAATATTCCCATTGGGAAGAAAATTATTGAGAATATTTCAATCTCCCGCGGAAAATTTCAGGACGAATACACTTGCCGAGGTAAATTGCGAAACGCCTTTGGAATATGTATATATATATAGAAAAAAAAAGTAGAAAAAGAAAAGAAAATTTTCAGGTCACGAGTTCCGACGATACTTTTTCCGCTCCCTTTTTCATTTCCACATCGAGAGGCCGCATACGTATAATAATAATATACGCGAGCACGAGCCACCGTCGCACCAGAGGCGCATATACGAGCCGGCAGACACGTCTCTCTCTCTCTCTCTCTCTCTCTCTCTCTGTCGGACCGACGCGATCCGTTATACCTGTCTCGTGTTTCGTTTTTTTTCTCTCCTCTGTTCTCTTCTTCTCTACTTTTATTCTTCTCCTCGTCTCCGCGCCCTCCCCCCTCCCTCCGCCATTCCTTAACGCGCGCCGCTCGCGGAGTGAAGGAAATAGGAGCAAAAAAAAAAAAAAAAAAAAAAACGACAACGACGACGACAACAACAACAAAACGGCCTCGGCGAGCCCTTCTGCTCCGTACCCGATGCACCGCGCGCGCCCGCGCGTCGGAAACACGGCTTCCCTCTCCCCCTCCCCCCCCTCTCTCTTGAAGGTCGAGCGCCGCGGCGCGCGGTGCACCGTTAGGTTTGAAGCAGAAAAAAAAAAACAAAACAAAACGAGAACAAGAAAAAAAAAAAAGGAGCAGAGCGAAGAAAAGGGTTACACGGCCGCCGTCGCTTCCCTCGCGGGGACGGAACGGAGTGCGCCTGAGAGAGGGGTGGGGTGGGGTGGGGGTTGGGGGGGGGAGGGGACGAGGACACGGTGCACGATGTCAAGCAGCCCGTGGATCGCCAAAAATCACTAGTCCACTAACTGCCGAACTGCCGCGGTGTCGACGGCCCGTCGCCGGAGCCCGCGCGTGCCCCGCGCGGAGTCTACTGCCATCGCGCACCGCGGTGGACCGCGATTTTTTCAACGTACGCGCGTGGTGTCAGGAGTGGAGTCGTCGCCGGAGAAGAACGATTCGTCGCTCGAGATTCGCATCGCGGTGTGGTTAGTATACCAGCGATAATAATAATGCAAGTTTCACCCTTGATTATATGCGCCGGTGCTCACACACATATATATATATATATATATATATATATATATATATATATAATATATATATATATATATATAACGTACATACGCCGACTGTGTAATTCCGTATTAATATACAAATACACGAGCTACCGTAAACGCGCGGGCCGGTGCCGCGTCTCGTTTTAATTCCGCTCGAGTGCGTATATAATTAACTCCCGCGGGCTACAAGTGTTAATGGCGATATTAAAGTGCGCGCGCGCGCGCGCGCTCGTCGGCAGAGCGAATAACCAACACGCAATAAACATTTCCCTCCCTCCCCCCCCCTTTCTCTCTCCATACGCGTACATATCGTTGTTGTTATTGTCGTCGTCGTCGTCGTCGTCGTCGTCGTCGTCGTCGCTGTTGGGCGACGCGTATTTTTTTTTTCCAACCCTCCCCCCCCCACCGACCGTTCGTCCCATCGGCGATTTTACGACGTCTCGATAAATCATTCGACCGCGGGTTTATAGTGCGCGCGACGCATCGCCGAAACGGATCCCATATATACATTATACATATGTATATATAAACCGCCGCGAGCGCTTGCGAATATCGACCGATAATTGCTATAGATGATATGCAATGTATACGCGTATAATTTGGATATATATATATATATATATATATATATATATATATATATATATATATACATATATAGGTATACATAAGCGAAAGTTTGCACCGATGATGCTCGGTGTATGCGTGTCTCTGCGCGAGTAACGCTCGGCACTATTACGAGCGTATAATACGCCCGAGATGGCGAATGGCGGCGGCGGGTGGGGGTGAGGGGGGGGGGGGAGTTGTACTACACAGTCGTCGGTGGTATAATACGAGGATTTTGGTGGCGATTCGCGCGAATGAATATAATTTCCGCGCCGTTGGCCCGAATAAGGGGTTGGCGTTATGTATATTATACGTATAACGCGCGCGCAAGCGCGACTTATACTCGACGTTCTGGGGGGGGGAGGGAGGCGATAGCGCCGTTCCTCCTCCCCCTACCCCCGCCCGCGGGGTCACGACACTCGCCCCACCCTCGGCTACGTCTCACCCTCGTTAGCCGCCGCCCCCCCTCTTCGCGGATATTAACATAATTTCTTCGATCGTCGGCGGACCCTTATATACGTATATAAGCCATCCGCGGGGAAGCCATAGTTGATAGCCCTGAGTAGATTTTTTCTGTTTTCTTTTTTTTTTTTGGTTTGGTTTTTTCTTCATACTTGCCCCCCCCCTCCCCTATCGACGCTTTTTTGCGTGTCGTCGGGCAGTTTGCGCGAGCGGCGGTAGGGTCGGATTTGGGGGGGGGGAGGGGCATTGATGGATCTCGACGCGTCCAGTGCCGGGAATTAGACGACCGATATCCAGCGCCGGTGGACGGGAGGTGAGCTCCGCCGAGCGGCCGTCGATCGTTAAAACGTTCGATGTCCGTGTCTCGAAGCTCGACGGGACCGATAACAAACCGGCGGAGCCTTCGCGCCGGATTTATCATACGCCATTGGTTCGCGGTGATGTGGCGGCGGGGGGGGGGGTGCGAGGAAGTCTTGACTCCTCGGATCAGGTTGATTTAATATGTAAAATAATGCGCGAGAGTCCGGGGCTTGTGCAAAGTGTCTAATGGAAGGGACAGGGACTTGGGTGGCGAGAGTGATTTTTTTCAGGATTCGGACAGAGTAAATTATTTATTGTACCGACGTTAATGGAGAAATCCGATATTCTTATATCAGTGCTGAAATCAATCGCTGGCCAATCTAACGCTACAAAGTCCAAAACATTTGCGACCGATCTCGACCGAATTTATTTACATTCGCATAAAATCGCACCACGTGCGTTTACACGCATACGTGCTATTAATAAACCTATAATATCATTGGTCTACGCAGGTGAATACGATTACGTGAAAATTCTTCAATTAGCTTAAAGATGCGATTCAATCTCGAATTAAATCTACTTTACAGACATAGCGCGTGTAAACGTATTCCATTTGTATGGATTAGGCTTAAGCGAACGTGTTGGTGATGTGATGGTTTGTAGGATACAAGAAAGATGTCAAAAGTTTACTACTTCCGGGTTGTACAGCAATACGGTAACCTCGATGGTCTTACCATTTTCTATTAAAAAGCTTGCTTTTTGGATCAAATTTTTACGGTATCAATCCACCTAAGATTTTCTTGTTCAATTAAAGTCACTCGGTAGGATATTAGATTGCTCCATTATTGTTTTTCTCGATTTTAAGCAAGAAACAAGGCATTGTGTTGCTATATTTACTCGTCAGAATTTGATGGACATTGAAAGATGGCCAGGATTTTACAATTAAAGGATCAAAAGATTATATATATATATATATATATATATATATATATATATATATATATATATATATAAATCAATGCCCTAAATGTCGATCCAAAAAATTTAATATATAACGATTCATAAGAATACTAATATATATTAATAAAACAATAATTAATACCCAGTAATTTTTATCATCAAGTTCGAACTCATAGAACATTCGCATATTCATACACACAAAGTAAAAATACTGTTAAGTACTTCCATCGCAGACTGTAAAAATCCAAAAGAGTTACTATAGATTGTAATAAATTTTAACAGATTAATGGTAAATTTTCAACTTGTCGCTTATAAAATGTTATAGAACGCGTGGTGATCTTTTAGATTTCTGCCTGTGATCTAATTACTCAGTATTATTGCAATTTTTCTCAATGTACAAAAAACCTGACCGATTGAATTTTTATCTCCGCGTAAAAATTTCGATTATAAAAATCTGTCGAGGAGTACTGTTCGAGAAATAAGTAGACAAAAAACAAAACGATAATGAAGTTTGAGGAAAATATATCCATAAAATGCGCGACTGTTAATTATACGCGCACTCGTATTTTTTACGAATATGATACATCACTGCACGTGTTTTAAGAATAACTTTGTTTTTCATTTTATTTATTATTATTTTTTTTTTTTTTGTTTTTACTTTAACAAACATTGTAAGTAGTCGCGGGTCGAGTTGCAGGCGGCTGCTATCGTATACCGTCTACTTTATTTCATCGAATATCGCGCTCATAATAAGGAAAACCACGCGTGCGCACGCTGTATTTACGATTCCTTCGTCTCTTCGTTTTTCTTGCCCGACCGTCGCTAAAATCATCTGCATAACTCGTCTCGAAGGCGCGCGTGTAAGTGCAAATATATATTCTCGCCCCTCCCCCCCGATCCTCCATCCTCCTATAAATAATTGGAGAGAAGCGTATGCGTATATTTGCGCCACAATTATACTCTCGAACAGAAATAATCGAAGATGTCGCTAGCAATACGTATCTGAATATAATGCGCGCCAGCAGAATAATGTCCGAGAGGATGAATGCGGAGCAAAATAAAGAATATATACGAGTGTATACGATTATATGTATATATATATATGTGCGTGTGTGTGTGTATATTCGCGAATATCAAAGAATTCCGTGCAAGGCTATCCATACAACGTCTCTTGAAAATTATAAACAAATTGAAGAATCTTATTACTCGTGGATGAAAAAGAAAAGGGTATGCATAATCAAGTGACGCGTCAATACGGAGACTTTCCATTTTTGACGGCAATTATATTATTATTATTATTTTTATATATAACATCGGCCGACTCTCTCGCCGGTCCGGCATAAAAGTTGGAAATCGGCAAGCCAACGAAGTAGTCGCCCTCTCCTCCCCCCGTCCCCATACAGCCACCCTCTCACCATTACCGCCAGGTGTATTTATAAACTCGGCGCTATTTCGCGTTGCAACTTAATATTCCTGTGTCCTTTAGCCGAAGCTGCTTGTTGCGCATTTCGTGAAAAGAAAAAAAAAAGCGAGAAAGAGAGACAGAAGCAGGGACAGAGAGAGAGAGAGAGAGAGAGAGAGAGAATGGAACGATTTCTCGTCACGCGTAAAAAGTCGCTGAGACTGGGGAAAGAGAAAATTATCAGCGCAGGATCGTTCTCGTTTCCGATACGCGCTGTGGCTAATCGTTCTCTCGATCGCGTACAGCTTATTATTATTATTATTAATATTATTATTATTATAAAATAATGAAAGCTTCAACAATTTTTTCCAAGAGATCTTGCGCGTGCCCTCGGCTAAGTGCGTATATTTAGTATAATACTTGATGCCGCAATGCTTTTTTTACATTGTAGTATTATATGCGCGGACACGCCACGTCCACGTCCACTCGGCCATTCGTTAATTGAGGAAGAACGGAGCTTTTGGCGAGGCGAGAGGGACGAGAGAGATAGATAGAGAGAGAGAGAGAGAGAGAGAGAGAGAGAGAGAGAGAGAGGGTGAGAGAGATAAAGAAATATATATACATATATATATATATATATATATATATATATATATATATATATATACCGTACCCTATTACTCCGCTTATTCGCCAAGCGTGGCTGAGGTGCTCTATCGAACTGAACTGCTGCACCTCACGTGCGCCGAGAGGTACGTTATCGTTAATCAGCTTATACGCCCAGTATAGATAAACGCATTATAAAGCCCCCCATTCCTCTCCCCGTGCCGCCGCAGGAAATTCGCTCGGTCCTATCTCTCATATAAGACAGAGGAGAGCAAAATACGGGGGAAAAATGAAAAAAAGGAAGCCAAAAAAGGAGATATGTATGTGTGTGTGTGTGTGGATGTATGTGCGCATGTGTGAGTGGCAGTGGCACGGAGTCCAAAGCCTCGGTTGTGAAGGGACGAATATATGTATATACGTAGAGTCTCGATGTAAGAGGGAGAGAGAGAGAGAGAGAGAGAGAGAGAGAGAGAGAGAGAGAGAGAAATAAGTCAGCCAGCCGAACGGCGGGGGCAAGGGGGAGCGACGGTCGCACGAATCCCCAGACGAACCCGCCGATTGGAGGGGAGCTCCTCTTGCATACGTTCGTTATATCGACCCGCGGGAGGATAGAAGGAAAGAGAGAGAGAGAGAGAGAGAAAGATAGACAGACGGAGAGAGCGAAAGAGAGAGATGACGAGCCGAGCGAGACGGTGGGTGGGGTGGCCGGGTGAATGAGAGAAAGGAAGACAGATGGAGAAGGGGGAATGGAACATGGCGACGTGTGCGCGCACACTCGATCCGAGAGCGCCTCGACTCGTCCTTCGGGCTTGGCTGGCGTGCGCGTGCGGAGTCAGCCCGCGCCCTGGCTCATACACACACACACACACACACACACACACACACACACACACACACACACACACACACACACACACACACACATGTATATATATATATATATATTATTTATACAGTTATAGGAGAGCACGAAAGAAAGAGAGAGAGACAGAGGGAGAGAGAGAGAAAGAGAGCGAGAGCGAGAGCGAGGCATACACATAAGAGACGCGACGATGGCGGCGTCCGTCGCGTAAGTTTTTGAAAGCGCGCGCGTCCGCGCATTGTAAATATATGTATATGTATAGGCTATATGTATATATGTATTATAATGAATCGTTGCGGGGGAGGAAGCCCGATTTCTCTCGCCCGCCGTCGGCGACCGATGCATCCCGAGTTCCGGGCCACGCATCCGGGAAGCTCGAAGGCTCCGCGTAAGGAAATACGAGAGAAGGGTCGCCGAACGTCGTGGCGACGAGGTGCGGAAGGGATGCAGCGGTCGTTTGTCCGATTGCGGATAGTGAAATGCCACGCCAGACAGACTGAGAGAGAGAAAGAGAGAGAGAGAGAGAGAGAGAGCGAGAGAGATAGTCCAAGACAGAGCTCGGAGTTTATACACAAAGGACAGACGGACGGTGGCGACCGTGGACAGAGCGCACGGGAACATATATAATGCTGGAGGATATGATTATAATGCGGAGACAGCGACAAAGGAGAACGGGGCTCGAGCACTTTGAGAAGTGCACTCGGGAGTAACGTCCGGGCGGGGGAGGGGGAGGGATATCTCCTCGTCGGCCGTTCGTTACGGATAATGAGACAGTCGCGTCGGTTGTTTCGCGCTCTCAGCCAGATATCCCCAATATCGGCCTCCCTCTCGCCTTTATTATCTCGCCGTTATCGATATATATATATATATATATATATATATATATATCTGCATTATCGTACATACCTGTCGCGAGATATGGAATTTTTTTCTCGGTTTATCGTAAACAGCAAACACCCCTCGCCCCGCCGCTTGCTACATTGTTAATGGAGGGGGTGATTTTTTACCTTTGGATTATACGAGCGTTCCCGCGCGTACCGGCGCGGCGTCGACGTTTTATTTTTGCTCGCGGCGCGCACATGTGTCCTGTAACTTTGCCACGGTAAATAAGGACAAGACACGGGAGACGCGGCCGCTCGCTGCTTTATTCCGGCCTCCCTCGATTTCTCCCAGTCCGATGCAGGCCAAACTTTTATATCTCAATTTATAAGCCAGAAACTTGCGTGCATATTAAAGAGGCTCTCGCTCTCTCTCTCTCTCTCTCTCTCTCTCTCTCTCTGTCTCTCTCTCTATCTCTCGTTCTCTCTTCCGCTTCCTCTCGATGTCGCACAGCAGGTTCGGAAAAATTAGCGAGACACAAGGTCTCTTCGGGGGAAGACGTGCGCGGCGCCGACCTCCTTATACTTATTATAATACATATGCGCGCGCACTTCGATAAGCCCAGCGCTTCGTACATTTACACATGCGTACATATACGTCGCTGGATACGTACGTCGATTATTGTATGGCGGATGAAATATACCGCGGGGCGAGGTGAGGAGGAGGAGGATATTGCTCGAGGCGGGCGCAAGTGCCTTCGCCTCCGCGTATATAAATTATGGGTGCCGCGCGAGAGTGTTTCCCGTGCTTATTATACACACACACACACACACACACATATATATATATATATATATATATATATATATATATATCTATGTATATGCACGTATGCGGGTGTGTGTGTGTGTACCTATATGCATGCAATCTAGATGAATTTTTTTCTCCATACAATCAGGGATCGTATATAGATATGGAGAAACTACATTGTTGCGCGTATATGAATACACATGCGTACGCGTTTGCTTGCCAACGTGTATAAATCTATAAACTACATGCACGCTCGAGGCCTGCCTGCTCGTGCCCGCACGCACACACATACACGCCCGCGAATTCGTTATTCCCAGCCGCGGAGGAGACGATGGAGATGCGCATCATCCCTGAAAATTCGAGGATCGTATATGCGTCGGCGTGCTTTCTTAATAAAAAACCAAAAAAAAAAAAAACCAAAAAAAAAGTGAAAAAAAAAGAAGAAAGAAAGAAAAAAGGAACCATGGGCTGACGGACGAGCGAGCGCGCCACTTTCATCACTCCGCGGGTTTTATATATTGATCAGGAAGGCAAGGGAAACAGAGAGAGAGAGAGAGAGACGAAGAGAGAGCGAGAGAGAATGATGGGGGGGAGGACGTGGCCGCCCGCCCATAGCGCTACGCGGGCGTAAAAGCTGAAACTTCGCCCGGCGGCGATCCGTGAAAAAATACTTTTTCATACATAGTACGCTATATATAATATTATATAGCCTGGGGCATTATATTATGCTGGTACAGCCGTTTCTCAAAAAGCTTCGCTTATAATCCAATCGCGATTAAACTTTTCAAAAACGCAGCGAGAGAAAGAAGAGAGAGAGAGAGAGAGAGACCGTCCACTAGTAAAAAAAAAATCCACGCTCGGAGTATCCCGCGTCCGACGGCCGGCGAAACACGCTCGCCCGCGCGTCGCCGTGTCCGCGCGCTTTGACTTTATGAAGTTCCCTCTTGTCTTCCGCCTCCTCGTCCTCCTCAACCACCCCCCCCCCCTCTTCCTCAGCCTCGTCGTCCTCCTCCGTTCGCTCCTGGCCGCGCTGTCCCTCTTCCTCCCGCCCTCCCGGCCCCGGCAGCCGCCCGACCCCCGGGGCCTTTATGATGGTTTCTATTAGAGGGCAACGATCCACAAAATTGCAACGTCTCCCGTGACCGGGCGGATGGCGGCGGCGAGGGGGACAGGGGGGAGGAGGGCGAGCCGGCGCGCGAGGAGCCAGCGAGAGCGGACCCGGGAACAACGCTCGGGCGCTCCCGACGGCGCTGGCGCAGCCGTCGCGCCGACCCCCGGTATAATATACCTGTGCGCGCGTCCGCGTCTCGCTCTCTTTTCATTTTGCTGCGAGAGCTCTGTCATCTATCTCTCTCACTGGCACACACCCACGTAAACACGCGCGCGCGCGCACACACACAGGCGCTCCCCCGACCTTTTTCGCGCGGGGGCTTCCCAGGATTCCGGGGGACCGGCGTCCAATCCCTCGCCGCCCCCTCCCCCCTGCACCCGGGCGCGCTTTCCGAGGTATCAGCGGACGAGAGAGGAAGAGAGAGAAAGACAGAGACAGCTCCGTTCGCGTCTTCCTTCATCACGGCGCGCGCGCGCGCGCGGAGTGTATTAGATTGGCTCCGTGATACGTGACCTCGCTCGAGAATCGACCTCATTCCCTACAACTCTTTTTCTCCCTCCCCCGCCCACCTCTTCTTCGCTCTCCCGCTCGCCGATCTCTCTCTCTCTCTCTCTCTCTCTCTCTCTTCTGCTCTCCCCGACCCTTTTTCCAGATATGCACCTTTGGCGAACCCCAGCCCCCTCCACCCGTCAGTACCAATCCGGCGTTCGTGCTTTCGTTCTCTCCGTCCCTCCCTCCCGCCCTCGCTTTCTCTCTTTCATTTTCTTTCTGCGCGAAACCGTCTTCCGTCTTTCCTCCGCACATCCCGCCCCTCTCGCGTGTCCTCGCGACCTCCAACGTATATATATATATATATATATATATATATATATATATCTAGTCTTTCGCTACTCGTCATCGACGAGTCCGACAGTTATTTTTTTCTTCCCTGCCACCCGCCCCCACCTCCCTTCCGCCGCCCTACTCGAGTCCCGATGGCACTTTTCCGACGTAGCCACCGTCTCCGTCGGTGCCGCCGCCCGTTCTGTAAGAGCTTTTTTTTTACGTTTCATAGAGCTTATGGAGTTGACGTACCACCCCCCCCCATCTTATTTTCGCCTACGTTTCAGAAAAGAGCGCTCGCCTCCTTTCCCCACCCCCCCTTACTTTTTCTTCCCATTTTTTTCTTTTCCCTTTTCTTTTTCCCTTTTCTTTTTCTTTTTCTTTTTTTTTTTTTTTTTAGTATTAATAAGGTTTAAACTTCCCGATCCTCTTAGCTTCGCTCGGGAAAATTTGCTTTTTACGATTTAAACTTTAAATTTATATTTGAAATTGCAAACCCGGACAGCCGCCCATCCACTGGCCATCCGCCCCTGCGGCCATCCATGTCTTCGTTTTGCCAACGATTTAGAGAAGCCATCGCGGCGCTTACCGCGCGCCCGCGCGTGTGTTTTTCTGTCGCCAGCGTTGCAGAAACATGGGCGCGATACATGCACTACAGTGAATATCGTCTAATTTCCGCGCCACGCTGAGGTCCCTCGGTAATCCTGAAACGTCGCCCCCCCCCCCACACACACACACATACGCTCGTCTCGCGGGATATCCCATCGATTTTTTCCTCGACGCAGCGCGCTAGCGCTTTAATTACGTCTCGGCGTTAATTCTCGCGCGACCGTGATGGAATCGGAGACGGTGGGTGTCCCCGCTTATGCTCCCCCCCCCCACCCGGAAGCCGCGCGTTAGAATCCTCGACGGGGAAAAAACGATGACGACTCGGCCGTGCCTCCTTCCCCGGGCTTTTTCCGTTAAATAGATATTTAATAAAGTCCATAATACGCGTAAATTGCTTAAACTGGTAAAATGTACTCACAGTCCCCTTTCCCCCAATATAAAATATTTCCTCTCTTCGGCAAGTACTATTTATACGTGCCGTATATGTAGCGGCAAGAATGGCGGCACTATCCCGCGCGTGCGTACATCTGTGTGTGTGTGTGTGTGTGTGTGTGTGTGTGTCTCTTCCATTACCGTTTTTGCCTCGGATCTCGCATGAATAAATACGCGATTAAAATCGTTCAAAAAGTTAAGGATGAAAAAAAGAAGCATAAGAGAGATATAAGGGTCGAAGGAAGATGGCGGGGGGGGGGGAGGGGGGTAGAAATAAACGAAGTAGAGAAGAAAAAAAAGAATCCCCATACTTGCTCTACAACATTTTCTCATCTAAATGTATTCATTATGGGTCCGTGAACGACTTGCGCGCTCGCCAGCCGACGAGTAGGAGAGGACGTACTGTTGGACGAGGGAGGGGGGGTGGCAATGGCGGTGGATTTAGAGATTTTTCCAGCTGAACAGAACACAGCGGTTTCTTCGGAAACTGTATGTGTGTGTGTGTGCGGGAGAGAGAGAGAGAGAGAGAGAGAGGCGGTTTGAGCCGGTAGAGGGTGGGCAAAACGAAAGAACGCGCGCCCGCGACGCGCTCGGCTGTAAAACTCCAAACTGTCCTGGCGATGGTCGCGCGAACGTCTGAATACACAGTGTATAGATATAGAGGCGGATATATATATATATATATATATATATATATATATATGAAACGTAAAGGGGATGGGGCGGGGAGGGAGGAAGAGGAGGAAGCCCGTTGCCGATTCCTTCATTTCGATTTATCCCGCAAAGAGCAATTTCTATTCCGACGACATTTCGTAAAACCGCGCTCATATCGCACCGCCCGCGCGCCGCCCCGCTGGTCTGTATATATATATATATATATATATATATATATATATATATATATATATATATATGTATAATATATACGATAGTTGCGAGACCGGCCAGTGCGGTGCCTCCTCGTCGCCGTGCGTCGCGTCGGCGAAGAAGTCGTTTCGTCTCCTTGTCTCTTTTTCCGTTGCCGAATTTTTCCTTTTCTCCCTCCCTCCTCTCCGCTCGTTTCTCTGGATTTTATACCGAGGCGTATACGCATATACATTCATACATGTATACATTTACCTATATGCATGTGTACACACTGTATCGGTACGTGCGCCCATTTTCTTGCTCTCGTTAAGCTCTCGCAGGCTGTTACGATGCCGATCGCGACAGATGTTTATAAAGTATAACATCGACCGGTTAAATTCGCTGTGAATTTCGCAAACTACATTATTTATGCGTATGTATTTCATGTTAAATCAAAAAGTAAAAAAAAAAAAAAAAAAAAAAATCGAAAACCAAATAATAACCCGTTCTGTATACGGTGATACGGAGGAACGATGTAGCTTGTGTTATTTAACTTGTTTATCGCCGCCGACTCGAGATGAGGATCGGTAAAAAGAAGTAAAAATAAATTACGCTCCAATTTTTTTAAGTTAATAAAAACAAAAAAATATTCAAAATGGAAGCGAGAGCGTAATATTCGGAGAACCTCGCGCGTTCACAAGTTTAACTAACTTTTTCGGCGATAAACGTAAAAGACAGAGACAGAAAGGCGCGTATAGAAGGAAAGAGAGACAGACAGCGAGAAAAGGGCTCGTTGAAAATTATGCGAACTAATTAAAATACTTTTTTACTTTTATACATGCCCACGCGCGCGCGCATACAGCAGGAGCAGCAGCGCGATGGAGTTCGTAAAATTTAAAAATAAAATGCATTCTCGCTCGCCCAAAAGATATCCTAGGGGCGAATTTCATCCCCTGCTCCCGCCCGCACACACATACACACACACATATACATACATATATATATATATATATATATATATATATATATATATATATATGTATATATATATACACATCCCTGAAGGAATAAAATTTTCCTGCACTTTACAAGC
This sequence comes from Sycobia sp. Sy_11, assembly GCA_018907035.1. Taxonomy (NCBI): domain Eukaryota; kingdom Metazoa; phylum Arthropoda; class Insecta; order Hymenoptera; family Epichrysomallidae; genus Sycobia; species Sycobia sp. Sy_11. The sequence goes on from JACCIC010000300.1 coordinate 175,028, forward strand.
GAGGCCGGGGCGGGCGCACAGGGCCACGAGTCTCTCTCTCTCTCTCTCTCTCTCTCGCTCTCTCTCTCTAAGGCTAATTCCGCCCGAGTTTTTAGAACGAAATTCCCCGGCTTCTAAGTGCTCGCCCGGGCTCCGCGGAGCTAGGAGCTCGGCGATAGAGAGAGTGAGAGCGAGAGGGGCGGGGAGGGGGGGGAGGAGAGGAGGGAAATAGCGGCTCCATCTACTCTATATACTTGCGAGAGGAGAGGAGATCCGAGCGGAGGTACACGCTGACGGGAACGCTTGAAATTCCTACAATTTCGCAACTTCCAACTTTTCATGTCTCTCCGCCGCTGCGCCCGAATCACCCCCGGGGCTCTGAAGTTTCCTCTCTCCTCTCTCGATTTCTCCATCTCTCTCTCTCTCTCTCTCTCTCTCTTCCTCTCGCTCCCTCTCTCTATCTCTCTTTCTACTTTGCTCGCTCACTCGCTCGCTCATTCGGTCTAATGAGACTCCGGCGCAGCGACGTCGTCGTCGTCGTCGTCGTCGTCGTCGTCGTCATCGTAGTCGACGGCGTCGGTGGTTCAACCGCGAAACGACACAGGGATGCTCCGCAGCTGCCTTATATGTATATGTATATATATATATATATATATATATATATATGTGTGAAAACGTTATTCGCGAGTGCGCACTGCAGTGCGCTATTTCGATGTGAGGTAGCGACAGAAAGAGAGTGAGCGAGTCGCGGGTTGAGGGGTTGGACTTGGAATTCTCTCGATCATTGTGCGGTGTCGAATTTTAATTTCACTCCCCGCCCCGTGCCCTGGCCGCCGTGCTACGATGGCTTTTTTGTCCTCCTTCTTCCCCTTCACCCTCCCACCCTCTCTCTCTCTCTCTCTCTCTCTCACTCCTGTTCGTTTCGATCATTGTAACTTTAATGCCGGAGGTAGAGAGGATAAGAGAAAGAAGAGAGAGAGAGAGAGAGAGAGAGAGAGAAGTAGATTATGCCGGATACTTAATTTACGCGAGGATGGAAAAGAGTAGTGAACTTTTATAAAGTCTTTAAATAAACTTGAACGATGAGTCAATTAAAGTATACGAGGGATATTAAGTGCTAAAGATTCTTTTTTATACAAACTTAAACGTCCTTCTGTTCTAAAGTCATCAAAATTTACGGCTTGTATAATGTTTTCGAAGTTGGTTATATTTTTTTTCTTCTTCGCCTTTCTTTTTTTTCTTGCCCTCTTCTCCCTTACATGTCGCTGAATACAATAAAACAATTATATATTATTCCGCGTTCTTTTATTCTTTTCTACCGATTCTTTTTATTCCTTTCCCGACCCGCTCTCTTATATTATACATTTTGTTAAGAAAGAAAATTCTTGCCCCCTCCCCCCGAGATCAAAGATAAATCGATCTATTTTCTTTATGTTATACCCTTACGAAGTTTCTTCGACTTATTCGCGAAGAGACCTTTCTTCCAGCATTCGTAAAAAATTCAATTTCCTGTAGTGCGGAGTTTTCGTTAAACTGTGTGTGTGTGTGCATGTCTATGTACATACATATGCCGACATACAAACATATATATATATATATATATATATATATATATATATATATATATGTATGTATGTATGTATGTATGTATGTATGTATGAATGCATGTATGTATATATACACATTATAATAGACTTATTTCGAGTAAGTTTCTCCTTCGTATAGAAAATAAAACAGGGAAAATATTTCCAAATATATTTGTATAAGACATCCTCATAAAGCAAGCAAATATTATTCAGTTGTATTCGTCGCATCTACTCCATTATTCTCTCTTTTTTACGGCACTTAAATTTGAAGTTCGAAATACAGAGAGATTGAGAAAAAAAAAAGGAAGCTTTCTTGTCTGAAAAATTTCCTCGCTTCGAACGATATATAAATAAACGAAAGGATTTTTGGAAACGAGGTTGTTGCTTCATTTTACCGCGTCTAGAGAAAGAGATAGAGACAGAGAGAGAGAGAGAGAGAGAGAGAGAGAGAGAAGGGAGAAAAAAAGCCTCGCGAAGGTCTTTTCTTCCACGAAAGTTGTAAGGGGAAAAAAATCCCCGTTCGCGCGTATTCGGCGCCAGCGGTCCAGAAGAAAAATAAAATCCTCCCTTCTGGCAATACCGATGAAGATTCTCCTCGGTGTGAAGTTGGCCTGTTTTTTTTTTGCTCCTCGCCCGTGCTACATCTTTTTTTTGCCATCGAACAGCTGTCGCGCAGACTGTCGGCTTGAACAACAGACGACAACGACGACGATTATTATTATTATTATTATTATTATTATTATATTATTATTCATTATTATTTATTATTATTATTATTATTTTAGTATTATATTATATGATTTGATGTTTAGGCTTCGTTAGTACTATATAATTCGTTTCCGAACTTGTGTGTTGGCTTCGTCGACTATAATAAATCCGTCCGGACGTGTCGGGCGCAATTTAGTTTTCATCCCTCGCCACCGCGTGCTGGGAAAATGTGAGGAAAACGCCCGATCGGTCACGAGGTTTACATAATGTTAACCGAGAAGTTCGCGCCTGCCCAAACTTCGCGCTCGGGTTTCCAATATGGCGTGAGCCGGGACAAAAAAGATCCGTGCGTATCTGGGGAAAAAACAAAAGCAGAAGAACAAATCGATTAGACGAGGACGGGACGCGCGCGCGCGCTCGCGCGCCCGTTCTCCGGGAAAAGCTCAAAATTTAGGGCCAATTTAATAATGTTGACACCGACGCCGACACGACGACCCACCCCTGCCTCTCCCCTCGCCCCTCGACGCCACATATGGCGACCTCCATCGCACATACAGCGAATCCGACACAGCGCCCATCTCCCTCCCACATCGTCGAACCATCGCGCGTTTTTCACATAATTGTGAATAAAATTTTTTTGGTTTTGTTCCGGAGGACGCGCGAGGCCGCGTACACGCGTTGGCGAGACCTTGCGCCTGTTCCGCGGCGCTACAACGACGGCGCAGCCTGTGCGCGATATTTTCGGAAACTTTGTATATATAAGCCGAGCCGTTGGGTGCCCTCCACGCTCCCTCGCTCTCTCTCTCTCTCTCTCTCTCTCTCTCTCTCTCGGCGTTTCTCTGCAGTCTTGCTCGCGCGCGAGCTTACGAAATTTACGAGCCGAGAGAGAGAGAGAGAGAGAGAGAGAGAGAGAGAGAGAGAGAGAGGGAGAGAGAGAACGGGAGGGAAAGTGGCAGAGCGAGAGAAAGAGAGAAATATACGAGCGAAGGAGTATACGCGAGAGATGGGGCGGGCAGAGGGTGGGGGATATGTGGCTCTTCGATAATTAAGACCTGTGCACCCGGCGGAGGGCGGCGCGGCGAAATGCGACCGACGCACGACGCTGCCGCCTCCTCCTCCTCCGCCTTCGCGCTCGCTCGCTCGGCTCGCCTTTTTCTCCTCTAATATGGGACTCCGGGCCGCTCGGGCCCTTCTCCTTACCGAACGGCCGACCGGCGAGAGCAATCGATTATATTGGATTAGCCGACGCGGGGATTCTCGGATGCGTCGATGCCGAGTTGTTGGTGGGGGGGGGGGAGAGGGACGGGATTGCCCGTTGGGGTTGGCGGAGGCTGGAGGGGGGGGGCGGTAGACCTCACACCGAGCAAGGATCGAGAGAAGTGGGCACGAGAGGCAAGCGTGGGGAGGGGAGGTTGGATGATGAGAGGAGGCCTTTTAACGAGAAATGCGCGTAAATTCCGCGATCGCTTCATTGAGGGAGAGAGAGAGAGAGAGAGAGAGGAGAGACGAGCGGACTGAGTGAGAGTGAGAGGGTGGGTGGAGCGGATAGGGACGGGGGGAGGGAAGAGAGGCTGACAAAGTTTGCGGCATAATTTATACATTTGTAAAGATTATGGCGGTGAGGAGCGAGTGTGGAGGGGGAGGGGGCAGCGATGGACGTAAGAGGGAGGGAGACTCTTTGTGACGTCGCAATATTAATAAACTTTAAAATTTTTGCTCCAAAGCGAATTCTCTTCTTCTTCTTCTTCTTCTTCTCCTTTTCTCTCTCCCTCTCTTTCTCTCATGGACGCTCGGCGCAACGATCGCTGCCGAGCGCCAGCGAGCGAGCAACGAAAATGGCAGCAGATGTGAAGTTTGCGTATATCGCGCGATGCTCGAAGGAGAGCGAGAGAAAGACAAGAAGAGAGAGAGAGAGAGAGAGAGAGAGAGAGAGAGAGAGAGGGAAAGATAGAGAGAGCGAGATCGCTGCCGAGAAATGATTCTGGTTTATGTAAATTTAACTTTTAAATTTAAATAAGATAGTTTCATAAAATACTTTGAAGTTTCTTATTAAAACCTTTTTTTCCTCCTCCTCCCCCTCCCCCCACCGCTTTTATGATTATCGCACTCGAGCTTCGTCAAGTCGAAAATATTTTTCGAATTATCTTTTTATTGGTCACGGGCTCTGCTATATTTGACGTTTTGTTACTCCGTTCATAAAACAAACCATTTCTTCTTTATTCAAATTAGTTTCCCAGGGGCGAACAATTTTAAAAATCAATGTTTTTCCCCCTCCCTACACACACACACACACACAGACACACCTATCCTCCCGCTCCTCCGGCTCGCCGTTCCTCTCCACGTGTATACATATTATACATATAAATATACATATATACTTGTCACTCGTAATGGAACGAGAAATCTTGCCCGGTGAAAAATTGCCCCCGCCGTGTCCCGGATTTTCGCGGAAACATTGTCGGCTCGTAGTTATCATATTTATTGTCAAATTAAAACCCGGCCAATTAGTCGGATTTTTCTGTGCATCGAGATTATATACGATATTATTAATGTATACGAGGATGTTGTTATTATTCCGAGCCCTGGCGAAGAGGGGGTTGGGGGGGGGAGGGAGTTTTGAAGAAAGAAAAAAAAAATAAATTGAAAAGCCTCCACGCTCCTCGTCCGAGGGAACGGCGATCTTCGAGGTACCCGAAGTTATGGCCGAACTGTTATGCCAAGCGTCGGCGAGACGGAATCCTGATTATTATATACGCGTCGGTATGCCGATTCGGCACGATGACTTACCGTTTTAAAATTTTTAAAATACATATATATATATATATATATATATATATATATATATATATATATGATTACAATATTATTACGATTCGTTAGTTTTTCGAGAGTTTCTTCAAAATTGCTTAATTTTCCTATTGCCAAGAAATATTATCTTTAGGTAACGAATCAATGACTTAGACGATTGCCGTTTAGACAGCATGTACGAATAGTCACTTTCAAGATATACGGATTATTTCATTTGAAAATTAAAAAAGGGAACATTTCAACGATCGATAATCAATGCTCTCAACGATGGAAAATATTTTCCAATGTAGAATCTTTTGCCGAGAATAGCGCCCCGTTTAAAACTGCGTCGAGGCTGATAGAGCGAAACCGATCTCGAGAACGAGCGACGGGAGGCAACGAGCAACGCAGTCTCGCGCTGCCGTCGTCGCTCGCGATCGAACCCGCAGCATTACTAATGCATACGGCGATTACGCGTCGGCACGCGTCGAGTCGCGGTTCCCGTTGGAATAACGCCGGGGCTGTTTGCCGAGCCGGGGGCGGAGGGGGGGGGCGAAAGACTCGGGAGCTCAGCGAGCTTTTACATCCAATATATATATATATATATTTATAGAAGCTGCGACTTCTGACACGCCGAGCTTTTCCTTTTTTTTCCCATTCGTATCTCAGGCCCGCGATACCCTTCTATATCGTAACGCGTAGTCCGCGTTGCGCCTCTCCTAGGCGTATCAGTGCGCGTCGTCTCGCCGGTAAAGGCGTCGGTGCAGCGCGAGGAAAGAAAATAAATCGCACGTGCATTATTGCATGCCCGCGGCAACAAACGGGATTCAATGCGACGCCCGTCGAAGAAGGGAGAGGGAGAGGGAGAGAGAGAGAGAGAGAGAGAGAAGGGGAGTGAGGAGAAGAGAGAAATAGTGTAGTATCAACTATGTACATTCGAACTGTGCTTCTCGAACTTGCATGAGGTGGGACGGGGAGTGAGGAAGGGAGGGTATGTTTAACTTTTTCCCTCCCTGCTCTTTCCCTAGCCCGCCAGTCCCGTTTCCTCCCTTTATCCTTGCTTTATTCAGGCTCCAGACCGCCTCGACTGCATCGCCCATTACACACATACACACACACACACACATGCATGCACACCAGGAGCAACGGCTACCACCACCTCCGTATACTACCGAAACTTTCGGGTTTATACGACGCCCTCCGACTTTTCCCCCCTCCGATCCCCCGCGCGTCCCGCGCCCCACCTGCTCCGCCCTCTTCGCCCCGCTCCCAACCGAGCAACATTGATTGGGTCTTATAATACAATGTGTATAAGGAATCGAGGGGACGACGGAGTGGGCGCACGGATATATATATATATATATATATATATATATATATATATATATATATATATATATGTATATATGCACGGAGCCCCGCGCGCATTATACGGAGGTATAATTTTTCATTTAGCCCCCGTACTTATTATAAATACAGGTTGGCCGAGCGAGGTCGGGCGTTTTCGAGGTCCGCAGACCTCCCCCTTGCCTCCCTCGACGAACGCGCGCGCTCGTCGAAAGGTCGCTGCCGCAGCCTCTCGAGGAGCGGCGGCGCGATGCATCGCCGGCGCGCGTGGAGGTATATATATATATATATATATATATATATATATATATATATATATATGTACGGGCGAAAGGCCGCCCCTCCCCCGCCAGTCCCGCGCCATACATAATTCAGAGACTTTACGCGACTGCCGCGGTAATTTTAATCAAAAATTCTATGCATTTTTATTATTCGGCCTCACCATCGACGTACATGCATACTATATATATATATATATATATATATATATATATATATATATATATATATATATATATATATATATATATATATGAATATTCACTCGGCGCTCGCGGGGGTTGGGGGGTTGGGAAGGGACGGGTGGGGCTGGCATTTATATTCCAAAAGCGTGTAAGTTCTACCTCGCAGTTTTCGAATATAAATATATACATATATATATATATATATATATATATATATATATATATATATATATATATATACGTATACATAGTATGTATATTGTACATTCAATGCGGGTGTACGTGCGCGCTCGCGTGTTTGTGTATCGAGCGCGCGATATCCAGCCGTGCACCCGCGTAATTTATTGAAGGTATTTCCGAAATTGTGTTGTCACGCGCTTGCGCTGCTTCCACCTCGCTCATGTACGTACGTACTGACACATTCAGAGGCACATACACACACACACACACACACACACACACACACACACGCACACACTGTGTACGTATCGTAAAAGAGAGCAGAAGCGAAATTTTGCGCTGCCTCGTATATATATTTATACATAATATTCGTCGATCGCAGAAAAGGGGGGGGGGTTGAGCGATGGATGAAGCAGAAAAACACAGAAAGACAGAGAGAGAGAGAGAGACACGCAGAGAACTTTCGTTTATTCGCACAAGTATGGCCCGGGTAGGGCCGTAGGAGGATTTGGCTTTTTGAGACAAACAATCATTCGTTTATGTCCTTGTCGTTGGATATTTATATATATGGATGAAAAAAGTGTCGCGTCGAGTCGCCTCGAACGCCGAACAAAACAAAAAAAAAAGAGCGGGCGAAAAAAGTCGGTGCGCTGAGGGCGAAATAAATAAACTATATACGCCCAAAACACATGCGTCCTCCCTGTCTTCCCCACAATCTCCCACAACCTAATCGGCTTATATTTTTCGCTAGAAAAATACACGCGGGCGTAGGGAATAGTTCGTCGCCGCTACTCGCTATGAAAATGCTTACTGACAGCGACATTTCTTCTTCATTGTCTTTTCTTTTTGTTTTAGGGTTGGGCGGGGCGCTAATTTATTAGATCGCTCTACTGTACGCGTATAAATATATGTAGGCGGGAGGGCAGTAAAGCTCACGGTTGTTTATACGCGCGCGAACGTAGTTAAGAAATGTAACAACGTTTGCGTATTAACTTTATTAAAAATACGCAGTGAAGAGAAAGGAGATTTCCAGATAAAAGAAAGAAATGTGGTGAAATATAATTTTCATTGTTTTACATCGCAGGGCGCGATACTGCGTATGCTAAACAATTCGTTTGCGCAAGTGTATTAAAACTTTCGAGAGTCTCATTTTTTATTATTTTTTTTTTTATTTTTTTTTTTCATAAGGAGAAAAAGAATTAATTATTTATAAAAATACTTACGCATAAACAGCATTTCAGTTCCAGCATTTGATACAGAAAACTGTTTGCTTCATTTTTATCTTATTTAAACGAATCCGTATAATGATTTTTCTTCTAATGTCGTCAATTTGTACACGCACAAATATGACAGCATATATATATATATATATATATATATATATATATATATATATGTATATATATATATATATATAATACGTATTTTATGCCCAATAAATAATGCGCGCACGACTTAAACATCCAGTTAATAATGAGTCGTTAATTTAAAAATCAATGTATCTTTATTATACGCGACTAAACGGCGCAGTAAAAAAGCAATAATTACTAATTTATTTTCTAAATGAAACTTTGTTCCGATTTTCATCTGAATGCGCATAAAACAGATTTATTAGTTTCGGAATACGTTAACAATATATAAATAGCGCAAAAATTTATTTACGAGGCATTAATCTTTTTTTCGCACGATATATACTTCGTGTGTATATATATATATACATACATGTTACGGGAGCCGCCGCGCATTTAAGTCGCGAGAATAGCGCCGGCTCTTATTCCACAGTCTTCGCGTAAAGGAAGAATTATTAAGTTGCGCTCGGGAGAGCCTTGTTTTTTTTTTTGGTTTTCTTTTTTCATACATGTCATGTATGTATATATATACACGCAAGAATTTTCCCCAACGATTCTCGCGGCCATTCCGAAATAATAGGTATGATATCGTAAGCTATATGTAGAAGATAGCGAGCTACAGTGTTAAGTGTTATTGCTCTTTAGAGCTGTCCCTCTCGTCCCCCCTTCTTCGTCTCTCCGCCCTCTCACCTTCTCAATATCTCTCTCTCTCCCTCTCTCTCTCTCTCTCTCTCTCTCTCTCTCTCTCTACCTATCTCTCTATCTCTCGTATACGAGGGAGGAACGTTTCATTAAGAAGCAGGAGTCGCCCGTGGCAATAAGCGAAACAACCCCAAGCCTGCGAGCCGCGTGGCGGCGGGCGAGGGGCGAGAGGCGAGATCGGGCAATGTAAGATCGCGCGAACGGCTCTCTCGTAACGCGTCGGCGCGCACGAGCCAGCGAATGGGGATAAAATTTATTGAGGCTATATAGGGACGAATCGAGGTCCAAGCTACCTGGAGAGGTCGAAATATAAACTATATATATATATGTATATATATGGGCGTCCGGGCTAAGTGCAATTGGCAAAAATACTTGGGAAAATCGCAATCAAACTGAATTAGGCGAGAGAAAAAAAAACGAAAGAAAAATGGTCTATAAGTTAAGACACAATGCGTTCGATGCAACTGACTCTGCGTCGACGAAAAGTTTATGAATCTAGCCAAATACACTTACAGTCGTCGACGACGGGCGCTAACGAGGATTTACTCGAAATAATAAAATTGATACTCGTTACCATTTAACCAAAGAAACTTGACACCCCGGTCGTTTCGCGAGGCGACGCGACGGTTCGACGCTCGACGCGTCTTCGAGCCGATTAAGCCCAACGCGCAGGCGTTAATTTCTAAGAGGTGCGCGGGGCGAGAATTTTGCGCACGAACGATTAAATTACAATTGTAATCGTTCCAACTTTTATTCACAATTTTAATCCCATTTGTTAAAAAAATAAATAAATAAAAATACATGAAAAAAAACTTTCCTCCGGCGCTTATTATGAAGCGAAGTCGTTCGCGCATTCGGCTTAATCGCCTCGAGTACGTGTCGATGTAAACGATCTCTATTCGCGAGACCGCTCGAGTGTCAAGTTTCTTTGGAACAAGGGACGAATTTTAATTTTATTATTTAAACTCGTTGCGCTAAATGTTTGTTTTTTAATTTTTTTTTTCCTTTTAATTCACTTACTTGAGCTAATAATAAAACGCTCTCTATATCAACGAAATATCTATTATCCATTATCCAGTACATATTTTCTTATTTTGCAAGAAATAAACCGTTTTCTTGAATTGGGAAAATTTTTGCACAATGTGCGAAGAAGAGCTTAACTCATTCAAATCACATAAATTTAGCATACATTTAATGAATATTTGCTTAACGTGAAAAATGGTTTATTTGAAGCAAGGCTAAAAAATAATTATTTGACAATGGGAAATTGTTTTTTTTTTTACCAAGTAGGAATCGCCGACATTCAACGAATAATTTGTCTGTTCAGCAAAACATTAATAAGGAGAAACAATATTTTGTTTCAGTTTGTGTCTATTATTATTAAATTTATATACTTACATATATATAAATTGTGTTATAAGAAATTGTGTTTAACAATCAAATAATCAATTAAAAAATTATTTGTCAAATCGCCATAGATTCGTATGTCTGTAGAATTGAAATAAGGAAGCAGTTAGAGAATTTCACTGAGATCATTGATTGGTTAGGATAAAAGTTAATGTGTTTTGAACGCATTCTGGTATTTTTAAATTGGGAATTAGAAGACAAACGCGTAAAATTTTGGTAATCCGTATAAAATGATTTATATGAAATCCTTGGTCGAAAAACTAAATCCCTGCAAATGTAATACAAAAAAAATCCGTATTTTGATGAATGACATCAAATGATTATATATTAGAATTCTGTGCAGTAAATATATCTTACATAATCAAATATTGGAGTAAATCAAACAAAATCTTCTGGATGTAAATAATTGATCTTGTGATGTAATTAAATATTTTTATAACCCCTTCTTAAAGAATTTTAAAAATCTCAAAAACCAAAATATGTATTATGAAGGATTCAAATAAATAATTATTCGAATCAACAATTCTCTGTCAGTGATGCTAGATTCGGCACTTTTTGAATATATACATACGTAGACATTTATCGAGTAAAAATAACACAGAACGTACAGAGTTTATTCCATAATTAAGACACCTTAGCAAACTAAATTGGAGCGAAGTATAGAAAGACAGGAGTCCGGAGAAGATAACGGTCCAGAAAAGGCCCCGCGGGGTACGCGCGCGCGCGCGCCCTGCTTCCGCTCGGAGGGCGGATGGCGCCGGAGGGGCGGGGGAGGGGGTCACGCGCACCAGACTAGCGGCACATCGACATCGACCCCTCCCACGCCCCCTCGAGCGCGCAAACGCTTTTGCGCGTTTGCGCCGAGAGCGGGGCGCGGAAACACAGAGGCGGTCTCGCGCGCGCAGATGGATCTTCGGCAGAGCTATATATAGGAAGGAAACTTGCAGGAAAGCTCGCGGAGCGAGCCGGGGCCGTGGGCGAGGCGGGAGGGGGGGAGGTTAGCCCGAATTCCCGGAGCAGCGCCGGGCGCGCAAGATCTAATCATGGAAGCTGGGAGCGGAGCCAAGTTATATACATATATATATATATATATATATATATATATATATATATACGGAAACGGAAAACTCGCCTCGAAAAAGAGGGAGGAGAGCGACGACGGGGGGTAGCAAGGGGTGTGCACCTCCCGGGAGAAACGCTCCGGATCTCGACCTTATGTGTGTATATATATATATATATATATATATATATATATATATATATATCCATCGCAGGGGTGTGAGCGCTCCAGCCCCGGACCGTTTAATCAGAGCTTAACGGGCGAGAGCGCGGATCGGAGCCGAGAGCTGAGAACTTACTCGCTCGCGCCAGCTCGCCTCCCCCCGGACCCTCAGCCCCCGGCGTCGTCTTCGCGCGCTTCCCGGCATGGCCCGCGGCTCTTTTCCAGGGCCGCCGCGCGCATCCCACGCGGGCGAGGCCGGCGGGTCAGACGAGTCGAATTTCGCCCCCACCCCCCCTCCTCCCTCGCTCCCCGTCGGCTATCTATAAATCCGCATCGTTCTCCTTAATAAATGGATCGGTATGGGCATCGGCCTCTCGCACTGATGAGAAAATCGTAAGATGCGAGGATACGTCGAACGCGCACATGTGCGAATGTCACGCACGGGAGTTATACCGTAATTCATGGAAAATGTGAATCATCGGCGCGTTAAAGCCTACGTACGCCCCCCCTCTCTCTCTCTCTCTCTCTCTCTCTCTCTCTTTCTTCAATTTCGCTTATATATATATATATATATATATATATATATATATATATATATGGGAGAGAAGAGCATAATCCTAGATCTCTCTATATCCTCTAGATATATATCTCGCACGCGCGGGCAGCGAGGCGAGTAGGTGCCCGAGCGCTAAATTGAAAAAGGCGCAAAACTTTATACACTCATATATATGTATATACGTCTTTATGCACATATATATGCAGCCATATACACGTCTACGGGCGAGCGGTCCGCGCACACGGATGAAAATCGGCCGTCGTATAGCGCTATATATACACGTAGACGTTTCTATATAAAATATAGCGGGGCATGGCGGAGCATGTAGATTGGCAGGATTACGGGAGGACGATTGCCGGAGGGAATTAGGGGAGGGGCGAGGTCGAGTAGCAGTTGGAGGAGGAGGAGAAGGCGGTGGCGGTGGTGGTGGGAGTTACCGGGAAAGTATGGCCGTCTTTTTGAATTTCGCGCCCGGAAAATACGATATGGGTTTAATTTAGTTTAAGGAGCCATATTTGATAAAATGAACTTTGTCATACTCTTGATTAAATCCGTCCCCCCACCCATCCCCTCCAACCGCCCCGGGGCGTTCGAGGATTTGAAATTTTCTTTTTAAAATTTCCTTTTCTTTTTTTTTTTTTTTTATTCTTACCCACTCTTTTTCCTGTTTTTATACGCTCCATCCCGGTTTTTAATAAGAGCTGATAAGTTTCTTCTCTTTCTCTCTCTCCGCTACGATACAGCCGCGGTTCTTCCATTGTAAATGTAATAACATATACTATTTTGTCTATACATATATATATATATTTTTTTTTTCATTAAATGAAATCGATATTAAAAGACGTAGTTTCGTTATATGATTCGCAATTAAGTTTAAACGTGTCGAAATTTCTTTGGAAATTTCACCATACGAAGGAATAAACTTTTTAATAATAATTATTTAATTTAACTCTTTCATAATATGGAATGTGTCTATTACATATTTATTTATTTACACAAATATTTGTAAGAAAATTTTGTTGTTTTGTGTAAATTGACTTATATTTCCGCAAAATTCATGAATCGAAAATTAATTGAAAAGTCTCCAGATACTTGGTGAAATTTAGAATTGGCAAGTTTCATAATATATACAACTAAAAATCAATCACTTCTGCTAGCCAAGCGTCAATGCTTTATGTTATTCTGTTTTTTCTTCATTCATTAATAAATAAGATAATATCTAATTATCATCCAAATTAAGATTGATAAATGCGAGAATCGGTAGGAACAATTAAAAATCAGAATAATCTTCTTTAACTTATTGTATCACGCTTGAATTGAAAATTCTTTCATTAATATTTCACGAAAGTTTCATACTAAAATTTATTTATAAGCAAACGAATCGATAAATTACGAAATAATTTTCACAATTCACAGCCGAGTATTAGCAAACAAAATTAATTTCGACCCCCCAGCCGACTAATTTTACAACTTATGCAACTCGACGAACTTCTCCGTCTCATTAAAATAATCCCCGTCCTTTCCGCATTACGACGCGGCGGAGATTGTCCCAATGCCACTTGGAGAAAACTTTCGAAAATCTCTTGTTTACTTTTCCGAGACGGGGAGTACAAAAAAAGAGCTGGAAGGGTGGTGGGCGGGGGGGGAGGCTCTCCTCGACGACCGCACGATCGTTACACTTTGGTCCCGAGACTCTGTGTGCCGAGTGTAAATAAAAAAAAGACGAACAGAAAGAATAGTTCTCTCCCCCGTCCGCCCTCCCAGACGGCCGAGGACCCGAGGAAATCGGAGAAAAAGGATTACCATCCGCTCTCCTTGTTCTTTTTTTTTTTTTTTTTTTTTTTTGCATGCGCCCGGCCCCATATCCCGTCGGGAGAGCAACGAATTCCGGGCCGGCGCACGCGCGCCCGAGAGAGAGAGAGAGAGAGAGAGAGAGAAACGACCTCGTCGTTCTTCCCTGCCCCCCCCCTCCCTCCGTTTCCCGCTCGGACGGACGGCAAGGTCTAATTTTTTTTTTTTTTTTCGCAACCTTCGGACCGCTGGAACGGTTTCTCCCGGGGGCGCTAGCGCACACGTACACGCACGCGCACACAGAGCGCTTTTCCAGGTTTGTCCTAAATTGGATGGACGAAGGGTGACCGCGCGGAGGGCACACAAAAAAAAAGGAGAACGAACGACGAACGAACGAACGAACGAACGAACGAAGAGCGGGTGGCCAAGGTAATGTAGAAAAAAAGGGTCGACCGATGGACGGACGCGGGAGAGCGAGGAGGATGGTGAACGCGAGAGGTATATATATATATATATATATATATATATATATATATATATAGGGGGAGGGACGAGAAAATGAACGGAACGAAAGCTCTCGGAGATAGAGAGGAGCGGCAGGAGGGGGGGGGGAGAGGTAAATGGTCGACTGAGAGGGTAAGAGGGAATGAAAGAAAGAAAGAGATAGAGAGAAAGACAGAGAGATGGGGATCGGTCTAATCCGGTTTATCGCAGTCGGAATTTTTACAAATGCCCGCGCGTGATCCAGTATTATAAGAATTTGATGGTTTCTTTTTTCGGTTATGCATTTGTAATACAGTTTTATACAGTTGATTTTGCTTGTACGAAGCCTCGAATTGATTCCCGTGGGAGACCTGTGAGGTTTCAAATGTGTTTAAGAATGATATAGTTTATTAATTCGACGATTAGGCATCTTATCCGTTGTCTTCATTAGAACCATTAATTACTTAGGATTGTAGTATAAATCTTGATACTCCTTGCTGTAGTGTAAAATTTATTTTACAATTCTCCATATGTCTATCTGATCGACGTTCGAGCAACAATTAAAATTTTTGAAACACCATTTTTTTTTTTGTCGATCTTCCGAACGTTGGGTCAATGAATTCTAATTATTTAATAATGTAAAAAAATAGAGCCCCTAATTATTTCGCATTTCTTAATATACTTAAACGAAGTATAAGAGAACGTGCGAATTATAAAAATTAATTATTTATTAAAAAATTAAATATTTTAAGCCATGTGAGAAAAAAATATCTATATCGTATTTCTTTAAAAATTTTTATCAATCGATAATTTCAAGTACAGAATGTATGCACTAGAATCTGCTGGATATTCGTAATATTTTAATGCGGCATCGAAGTAATTCGTTAGAAAAGCAATTTAAGCAAATGCGTTTTTTAACAAGTACAGAATATTTTTGATTGTTTTTAATCATATATATACGTTAAAATACACATATCGAAAATCTAAAAGTAACACTTTAATCAATTCAAATACAAATAAAACACGATTCTAATTCCAATTTTATAAAAAAAAATTTTTTAACAAATTTTCCGAAGTATAATCAACTTAAAATTTTTACATGGTATATTTCAATGGAATTTGTTCGTTAAAAGTTCCACTGAAAATTTGATTTGTCACCATAGAATATCCGAATTGAAATAATTGAAATTCAGCTTTTTTTCTAATAAAATGTGGCCTACAACACACGATGAATAATCAGCTTGCAATCCGATTATAATTGCATATTAATTAAAGTGCGATAAAAAAATAACAATGCCTCGACATAATTTTTGTTTCTCTGTTTCAGTTGGCGCACGAATGGATTGAGCAATCGAACGCCGACCGTGAATATTATTTCCGAGCACTGTTTCAATTAAAAATAACGCACCACTGCTGGAGTGGATCTAAAGCGGAGAGCTATCGGAGAGTATCGAGTGCCCCTTATCGGCGGCCATATCGAATTTAGGATAAAATGAAGAAATTCCGATTGGAAAAATAAATTCTTCAATATATTCCAAATGGAGGATAAACCGCGAGGACCGAGCATTTTTCGGATAGAAACAGAAGAGAGCAATAAATCGGCTGAGAGAGAAAGCGAGCGAAAGAGATAGAGAGGGAGTGAGAGAGAGAGAGAGAGAGGGGGGGGAAGGGGTGAAGAACGCGAGTGAATAAGAAGAGGAAGCGTGTAAAAAAAAGAGGTAGCCCACGGGGCGGGATTGAAAGGAAGGAATGGGAAAGTATATCTGTATACATACGGTATACTGTATACTGTACACATGTGGATAAGAGTCGGAGGCGAGTATACGGCGTAGTTCGGTATATACACACACATATATATATATATATATATATATATATATATATATATATATATATAGAATATACGTAAACGGACTGGATAGATAAACGTAGAGGGGCGGCGGGGAATCGACTCAATCTCGAGCGAGCATCGCGTCGAAAAGGAAGCGCCCGCGGGGTAGTGGCGGCGGCGGCGGAGGGGGGGGGGCGGCGAGGCGAAGCCGAGGCAAAGTCGGGCCAAGAATACCCGGGATTGGCCCTATAAATAACGGGTCGAATTACACACGCAAACGCGCGCATACACAGACGCCCACTCACGCAGACCGATCGACGACGACGCGGCGGGGCGCGGAGGGGAGGGGGGAGAGGGGATGGGAGCTACGGGATAGCCGCCTCTCCTAGCGCGTCGGAGCTCGAAGCATTACCGCAAATTAGATTCTTTTTTGCTCAAAACATCGGGCGACGTCGTCGGTGATCCGTTCTCCACGTCCTCCTCCCCCTCCTCCGCCCCTCCGCCCAACCCGCCGTCGCGTTCGTACGCGCGGGCTACGTCCGTAATAGCGTATAGTGTATATACATTGAGTCTTCGATGGGGGTATATATATATATATATATATATATATATATATATGTGTGTGTGTGTGTATATACAGATAATATAGCGGCCGACCTCGGGATTTCTCGATAATCACCGCGAGACCGAAGAACGATAGCGATCGCAAATTTATACGCGGCGAGTCACTCGCGCCGCGGCCTCGCCTGCGCGCGGCTTGCCCCGAGCCGGTGCCATTAGTGTTCGTCTCGCGCGCCGAGGTGGAGAGTGGAGACAGAGAGAGAGAGAGAGAGAGAGGGAGAGAGAGAGACCATTACAAAGTTCTCCATACATTATTGTGGGAGACACCCGGCTAATTATTTCCCCCGGCACGCAGGCATTGTCCGCATTATTCTTGGGACGTTTGCTTGTGTATAATATGTAATATATATATATAATTATGGATACGTGCCAGTTAATTTGTGCACGTCGTCGGGTTACGAAATCGCGAATGCGCCTAAATTTCATGCGTTCTTTTTTTTTTTTTTTTTTTTTTTTTTCGTTTCTATTCCATTCTCTTTGCCTAATCGAGTCGATCAAAGACCAATTGGGAAAGCGTGAGAATTCTCATTAATCCGTCGACATGTGTCCGGCACATTAAGTGCTCTCGCATTCCTTTCCGCAAACCAACTCTACGGCGCTAGTGAATTATTGCTGAGGGGGCGAGGGATAAGATAATTTTCGTCTAATCCGTTTTTTTCTTTTCACTGAATTTTTCTCGAGATCTTTCTCCTAGAAACCAGTCTCCCTCCACTAATACACGTGTACAGTAATTACGATATAATAATCATACTGTAATTTAAAATAACGTTATTCTAATGTGCGTGTCAACGTCGGCATGATTGCTTTTAGCGCGAGAAACACGTTTCACCTGATTACTAGGGATTCCTGTAGCGATTAACGTATGTATAACGTCTCATGCAATTCAGAATTTTGTTTTAATCTTGTGCTCATAACGTTTTCAAGAAAATCGAATGATGAAAAAATTTCCTTTGAAAATAGTATTCATTGAACGAAAGGGATGCGAGAAGTATTTCCGAACATTCGCAATTTGAATTGATCTATTTCGATGTCGTTTATCGCCCGAAATTCTTAAAGAAGCTGTATAAGTAAAATCATTCAACGTCTTAAATGTCCTTATTACATCCATATTGTATTATGTAAATAATAATGTAATATGGAACGTGATGAGAAACATTTATACATATAATACACACATATATATATATATATATATATATATATATATATATATATAATATACACACTGGAATTCTTGTAGTAAGCTCGAAAAAAGCCCGAAAAATATTAAATATTTCATATAGTACTTATTTATATATTGACGTGCACACAAAATATGAAAAATATTTGTCAAAAAGAAAATTATCTATTGCATAAGAGTCTTATAAATCACGTTATTCATTTATTAAAAACAAATTGCGAAAAACTGTACGAAAAGAACTAATCGCTTGTTGAGAAGTTGAGAAAAAAAATTGAGAACTACGAGTAAACGATATCCAAATATATTAATTCCATAAGTGGATATTTTTTCAATATACCATTTTTGGCGATAACGTAGAAAAAAACAATAAAAAAATATAAATGTAAATTGTACAATTATGTATTGTTCAAGAATTTACAGTTTGTTTATGTTACAATAATTTCGCATATTTTCCAACAATTAATCTACAGTCATTAGTAGTAATCGATGAAAATGATCGAACATTTTTTTACGGCAAAACTAACCTTTACAATGTTAATTTAAATAATACGTCCAATTGAATATTATTATGAATTATCATACAATCATGCTGTAGACCTTACAATACGCACATATGCATTGGGATAATGATTTTGGTCAGAAATGTTCAATGGGGAAAAAAAGGAATTGAGAAAAGTGTTCGCTTCGTGTGTCAAAAATATTTATCAGCGCTGTCGTTGTTTGTCTGTCGTTAAGTTCGTTCTAGTAAAAAATGACGAAGGATTCAATTAATTCGCCGAATTAGTTCGCCTTCTCTATTAAAAACCGACATTACCTACACGTCATCTGTGTTTAAATGTATCAAAATATAATTGTAAGCAAGGTTGATCTGCCTAGGGACTAGCGAAAAATCGGAAATAATGGCCGCTAGGGGGGCGGGGGCACGCCCCAGAAATTCGCCTTCCACGTAATCGGCGAGTTTGATCTACAGAATTTTTCCATAGTCTGGAATAAGTTGAAAATTTTCGCGTTATACTTGGCTCATTGGGTCTCGTGGCACAATCTCGACGGTCCGACGGCCGTCGGTCGCGCGCTCTCTATAATCCTGTTTCATCCCGCCGATTCCCAAACCTATACATATATATATATATATATATATATATATATATATATATATATATATATCCAAGAGACCTTCTCCATCGTCCCTCTCGCCTCCTCTCTCCCAGTTCCGGGCATTGTCTCGCGGGCCGCGGCGCGCAACATTCCGCGGGGACTAAACATCGAGCCAGCCAGGAAGTTATGTGCGCGACGTGCGAAGGAATTCCAAGTTGACGGAGAGATAGACGGGCAGAGAGAGAGAGAGAGAGAGAGAGAGAGAGAGAGAGAGAGAGAGAGAGAAAGAAAGAGAGAGAGAGAGAGAAGATGAGGGCGAGGGAGAGAAAGAGAGAAAGATAGAGAGGCCGCGAGAACGAGAGGCCAAGGAGCGGACGAACAAAAGAGACGGGCGGCGCGGGAGGGACGACGGGACGAAGAGCAGCGCAAGGAGCGGCGCGACGGAGGAGAACGGGGTGGGGTGAGGCGTGGGGAGGGAATAAGGCGGGGAACGAGCGGTGCACGTGTGCGTGCATGCGCGCATCGAGACGGCCACGTGTGTTGTATACATACACATTACACACACACACGCACACATATATATATATATTTATATATGTATAATATGTATATATATATATATATATATATATATATATATATATATAGCGCTGGCGTGTGAGTGGGTTCTGTGCGCCGCGCGCATCGGCGACCGCGCGGGATAAACTTTATGCTGGGACCGCCGTACCGTAGCGCCCTCGTACAAGAAAAGCCGACACTTCTGCGCGTGGCTCTGTATATCCTGCGTTCCCGCTTCGTGGGATATATATATATATATATATATATATATATATATATATATATATGATTGTGTGTGGCATATATACGCGCATATATTTCGCTTCGACCTCGACTAAACATCTGCAGTGTACAGGTACCGGAGGTTTTCCCCGTCCCTCTTGCTTTCTCTCTCTCTCTCTCTCTCTCTTTCTTTATCTCGGCGGATAACGGACAGGAGACGGACGGAAAGAGAAAGAGGGAACGAGGAGAGGACGATTTTCTCTCTAGGACACTCCGAGAGTTTCTTTATTCATGCGCTCTCGGGGCTCCCGTGGGCGGCTAAAAATATTTCATGCGCGTCGAGTCACCTTCGCATCCACCCCTCCCTCGCGCCGCCCCCGACGGCAATGAAAAACTCCTTCGAGGCGCCGCACCGTTATCGGTATATAGGGGAGGAAGAACTAATGCAAGCTCACCGCCCCCGCCCCTCTCCGCCCCGTTGCAGCAGCGGCGGAGGCAGCAGCGGAGGCAGCAGCGGAGCTCCAAACGAAATTTCCCCAATTCCCGATTTCGGTCACGTCGGTATTTCGGGGCGAGGCCGAGGAGGGGGTGGTTGAGCTTGCCGTATAGCTTCGGAAGAGCGAGATAGAGAAGTATAGAGAAAGAGGCAGACAGAGAGAGAGAGAGAGAGAAAGAGAGAAGGAGCCGAGCTTAACCGGGCTGCTGGTGCTGCTGCTGCTGCTGCTGCTGCAGCCCCGTTTCCCTCGCGCGCATCGACGAAGTCGCTCTTTTCCTTTTTACTGGATCATTTAAACTCGCGCGAGCGAAGCCAGTCGTAGCTGCGGAGCGAGTATATAAGCTTATGTACGTAGTATATATATACATATATATATACGTCCTTCTTTCAACCGGCGCGCGAGCGTTCGACTTTTATATATTTTTCAAAGGGCGCGCCGGTAGCTCTCGCTGCTTGCGCATTGCTAGTAACGTACTATATATATATACACACGTACATATATATATGTATATAAGTATAATATAGTTCCTCTCGTTTTTTATATCGAAAAACGAGTTTTTCCGTTTTACTGCTCTGTATCCGTAATATTCATAAATTCTTTTACAGAGCTGCCTCGGGGATAGCGCGCGCGTAGGGGAGAAGGGGTTAATTTAGAAAAAATACCTTATATATATATATATATATATATAGGTACAGAGCACTGGGTATATAGTTACATATATATATATACATTATATATATATATATATATATATATATATACATATAATACTCTTGCATTCGTACGTTCGCCCGGGTAAAAAGTACGCGAGCGCTTTTTTATACCGCCATGATTTTTTTTATGTTATAGGGGGCAGGTGCGCTAATGAGTGACTGGTCCAATCGGCAACAGTTTTAATTTACTTTAATTAGACGGGAGGGACGGCTTCGGCTTTTAAGGAGCTACTGGAACTGACTCGTTCTCTCTCTCTCTCTCTCTCTCTCTCTCTCTCTTTTTTAATATAACGACCTTTCGCAATTTTACGGCATTAATTTCGTCTCGCGTTCTCTCTGACGAATGAATGAGAAAAAAGGAAGAAATCTAAACTCCCGTTGTTACGTAAGAACGCTGATGAAATTCGGTACTTCTATGATAGGAGTTATTGAGCGATTGAAAAAAAAAAAAAAAACTTTATTCCAGGACAATAAGGAAACGTATCGCCACTATGGCTTCACCCGTGACCTCCTATATAATTTTCAAAGATATCAATAAATTCAGCGCCGTTCTGTCTGTCTCTCTCTTTCTCCCCCTCCTTCTCTCACTCTCTCTCTCTCTCTCTCTCTCTCTCTCTCTCTCTCTCTAATTAAACCCTCGATTCTTTTCCCTCGAAATTCCGCAACGGGATCGATAGGAGTTAGAAATATTGGACGCTTTCTCTCTCTCTCTCTCTCTTCGGCCATTGTCGTTCTTTTTGCCCCACCGTCGACCACTGCTGCTGTATACGATATCGACACAATTACACTTCTGCTCGGCCTACTCGGCAATGATCGCGCGAGCTTCGACTTTATTTTTCGCACCGCGACGACCGGCGAAACTTACGGGGGACGGGGTGGAGGGGGGAGCCGTGAAGGAAAATTCGATCCCGTGTCGCTAGTAGTAACGGCGCGCCCGACAAGACGCGGACGTCAGGAGTTTCCGAGAAACGAGCTGGAGCGCGCGCGGGATTAAAAGCGCGCTCCCCCGCGCGGGGCTTTTGCTAGATTATCTCCCAGCGCTTATTATATATATATATATATATATATATATATATATATATATATATATATATATACAAACGGCTTTGAAACTCTGCTCTCTCGCTCCTTATTTTTCTCGATGTTCGCGCGCGGCGAGAAAGAGAGACGGCCTTGGCACCAATAAAAGGCGCACGCCGGCACTAGCGCTTTATATACGTACACATATAGGTATACATATTTGCTCTCCTCGTGCAGATATTATTGTTATATCTATATATACTGTGACAAGAGAGAAAGAGAGGGAGAGAGAGAGAGAGAGAGAGAGAGAGAGAGAGAGAGAGATAGTAGAAACAGAACGTCAATTGGTCGAAAATCATAGACAGAAGGAGAGAGAGAGAGAGAGAGAGAGAGAGAGAGAAGTACAGAGCATTTGAGGACCTCTCGGAGACACGGATGCAAATGATAAATATGCATATGATACCGGGTTGAACCAGTGGACGCATTGTATAAAAATAGCCAGTCCCGTCAACCATTTTGCAGCGACGTCGAATGAGGAAGTCGCGGAGGGGATAATTTTTAGATACACGCGGTGCATCGCCATCGGCCTCGGTTCCTCCAACAAACGGCGAATCGACGTTGTTTCAATGAAGAAAACTTATTATATTCTAATAAATACAAACGTATATCTATATGGTTATTTGTTTATGTTAAAGAATAAAAGTCACGAATACTCAAACGAATTATTTATCATTTATCGATGGAAAGGTGTATAAGTAAATTACTAGAAATCAGATCAGTAAATATCATATTTGTAAAATTTATCAAAATTCGATTGATCATAGAGAAAGAAAGTTTTGCATTATTATTACCGAATATTTTGTTAAGCGTAGGGATTAATTTATTGATTTTAATGCGCTGCGTAAATATCAATTTTTCGTAAAAATTGTCAAACCACGTTATTCGAAGAACTATAATTGCAACGCGAACTAAAATCTTGCAATTTTCAGTAAACTTTTTTTCTTCCTTTCAGCGCACAGCGTCACGTCACCTCACTCTGGAGCTCGACGATCGATGTTTCTCGACGCACCGCATACGTAATAAGTTCAAGATGTATATTTGTTGGACTATTGTGAGAAAAAAAAAGAAAAAGAAAAAAAAAACACCTTTTTTACACAGTCATGAATAATTCCTTCAAGGAGAATCGAGGTGAATATTTATAAACGATATTAAGCTGCAGCGCGCTTTTGAATATTATCATTCGTTATTTTTGAATATTCGCAATACTCGTTGGAAAACGATAAGATCGGTAAAAAAAAAAAGCTCGCTGAAAACAAAACAGTACTAGTTATCATTGTAGATGGCAGGGTTAAGATACAGACATATATATATATATATATATATATATATATATATATATATATATATACATTTATATAGATTATTTGTCTTCTACATAATTAATGAATAGTAAACTTATGTAATTGTTATATTTATACCCATGTATCTGATATTAAACAATTAATAAAAACCACTCATTAAACGTATAACTAATTAGGCGTCTACGACTTGCGATCAGTTGTAAACTAGTTTTTACACTACCAGGTCCAATTTCCATTTCTGGTTTGCCCAAAGAGAAAAAAAACGACAGAGCCAAACGACCTACGGCGTTTTCAGCATAATAATAATAATAATAATAATAATATTAATAACAACATCTAGCAAGAAGCAAATTACGCAAGGCACGATTGGATGTCGCGTTATAATTATAAACTTTGTGTGTGTGTGTGTGTGTGTGTGTGTGTGTGTGTGTGTACGTGTACATATTTGTATAAAGTCTGAGCACGAAATTATTAGGAATTTTGTGGAGGGGATGACGAAGAAAAAAATTCGTATAAAAATCCCCAACAGGCTAAGTTACTCAAGAGGGAACGCTTTGAAATAAATCAAGACGCCATGGGAAATTTTCACTAACGCACAATATCCTCCTTGGTCGATGCAAGGATTATTGCCGCCGATTCCTAAATGCTTACCGCAATATTATATATATATATATATATATATATATATATATATATATCTAACCCTTGCGAGATACGACCGCGAGCGGATCCCCAATTATTCGATACTTCGTGTATCTTGCACAATTCGTACACGGTTCTCGCAATGTTTGCACGACGCTCCCGAAGCTTCTCGATGGAAACGCGTTGATTTCGCGGTGGGTTCTGTTTATCTGCCTTCATTGATCGTTATGACGAATTTAAAAAAAGAAAGGAGAAGAAAGAGGAATTTTGAAGATACGTTCCGAGAGATGCATTTTTTTTAACTGTTTTACGTAAGTACACGGGCGATCTTAATGAAATCTAGAGATGGAAGAAGAAAAAAAACTCTTGCACTGAAAAAAAGGAGCCTCCGTATTCTAACAAAATATATTCTCTTGTTTTGTTACGGAAAGACAACGGTTTGCTTGAGTTACGAATATATTCGTTCGATTTAAGATAAGCTTGTTTAATATTTAAGAAATAAACGAGAAAACGAGAAAATATTTATTTAACGATCGACGTTTATTGTGCCGCTGTGGAGGATTCGATGAAAAATTAAATTATCGGCAGCCGTTCGGCGGAACGATCAGGACATGCTTAAGATTGTAAACGGCCGTATGGGTACATTGTAATGAAATCAATAGTTAATAGTAATACTTGGATGGTTTCACGACAATAAACAGTTGAATTATTATTTACAAATATAGATTTACTTAATCGTCCGAATAAATCCACGAGGTAACGTAAAAAAAAAGAAAAATATTTTTTCGCTTAATTTTTCCAACTTTATCATTCGGTTCATTTTCCAAATTACAGCAAATGAAAATGGTTTATCGTATCGTATACGTCTGGGATTCGGTCAGCTGTCACCCTACCGATGGGCTCAACAGGTGTCCTATATATATGTATATAGGGCGAAACGTACACAGAAGACACGATATACCAATTTCTTCCGTTAAACTTCAGTTTTACATTTTCAACTTCCATTTTTCTTCTTTCTATCCGCGACGATAGTCATTTATTTCTTTGATTTCGTTGGAATTATTGAATTCTTTTCTCTCGACTATAGCGTGAAATTAATTATTCTGCACCCTGAAGTAGAATTAATAAATTTGTATAGGCGCATTAATCTAAATAAATCTTGGAATCTGGCAAATATTGATTTTAAATTAACCAAGTTTGCGAAAATCGCAAAAAAATCTATCTAATTTCACTAGTTCAGGTGAGTAAGCAATTAATTATTTTAAAGGTAAACAAACTCGACAAATATGAGTTTTCATATAAAATAATGAATTTCATATAAATGAAAATATATATATATATATATATATATATATATATATATATATATATATATATACAGAAAGCTGACAATAAGGATTCCTAATATATCTTCAAGGAGAATCCTTGATAATCTACATAAATATATATATACATATATAAATTGAAATGAGAACCAAAAAGAAAAACCATTCTCCCGAACTCGTTTCGAAAAATCCACTCACGCATAAAAATATAATAATTACATAAGAATAAAGAGACTCCTGCCGCCTTTAATTGTAGAAAAACAAGCGAGATCCAAGGGCTGCCAACCTTGTCGGTTCTCCGGTTCTCTCTCTCTCTCTTTCTTTCTCCCTCTCTATCTCGCGGGCAGGTCTCCCACGACCAATAATAAAACGTCGCACGTATACTGAAACTTATATATATACGCGCGCGCGCGCACACACACAACCACAGACACACACGTATATACGTATATACATACGGTTTGGGCTCCGCACGCAGGCGCGCGGCTCACCGGGGCCGCGATCGGGTTGCGCACCAACGTATATAATATACGCAGCTCGAGCGCGCTCCGCGTGCCACATATCGCGCGCGCGCGCGCGTTCATCCGGTCCAGCAGCAGCAGCAGCAGCAGCAGCAGCACCATCAGCAGCGGCGCACTTAACGCCCCCGCGGCGCGTTCTCTTCTCCTTCTCCTCCTCCTCGCCGGGGCTCGGCCGGCACGCGCGCGCGTAGCACCTCGACGGTGCCGCGATAATAATCGCCCGCACTCCCGACGGCGCCTGACCGGATAATCCAGCGGGGCCGCTCCCGACGATCGTGCGAGCTATGCGCGGTTTCTGCGTGTATTTTATATATATGTATATATATATATATATATATATATATATATATATATATATGTTTATCTGTACGTATATATATATACATATATATTATATGTACAGATAAACGTAAATACGCTCGGAGACGACGTCGCCGCGGACGGGCGCGCGTACGTGTATGAAACGGGCGGAGACTTGGCCGCGGTCCCCGGCGTATAAATACGGCCGGTCGACCCGACGAGGGGCGCCGACGACTGCCTCTCCTTTTTAGCGTATACACGCGCCGCGCGGTCGCGCGCCACGCCGCTCGCGCGTTCGGCAAAACTTTATTATGTTACGCGCGCGTATGTGGTGGGCATGTGCTCCTATGTACGTATGGATGAATGTACATAAGTATATGTATATATGTATATATATATATATATATATATATATATATATATATATATATATATGGCGTCGCAGCGCGCTCTCGCACTTCCCGCCTCTTCCGTGCATGTGTGTAATACATGCGCGCACGTGCGCCGTGTACAATATATACGTATACGTATACGTATATTCGACGGTCTATATGGACGGGCACGCTGTACTGTGACCTGTGACGTATAGCGCATACGTCGCCCGCCGAATCGGGAGGCTCGCTATTATAGGTGTGTGCATCACGCGATGTATAATATAAAGATATATATATATATATATATATATATATATATATATATATATATATATATATATATATATATATAATCTAAGCATGGAGACGCGGCAACATTCTTCCCCTTGGATATATATGTGTATAATACAGACGCGCTCGACGCGCCCTCGAATGTAGACAGCGACTGTTTTCTACGTGTCTATGTATATGTATGTATATATATATATATATATATATATATATATATATATATATATATATATACCAAGGGACCATGATGGTGTGTATTCATCTACATCATACCTATGTGTGTAACGAACGTGTGTCTGACTACCATCGGAATCGAAATCGCTGCATTTTTGTGTATGTATGTATATATATATATATATATATATATATATATATATATATATATATGCATGTGTGCATATATATGTCTGTATTCGAGTCGTGATTTTTACGGGCCTCCATAGCGCCCCCCCTTTCCTCACCGCGCTTCGAACACCACCCCCCCCCTTCTCCCGATGTCCCAGTCCTCCCATAAGTGTGTTTAGTTCGGTTATGTATGTTTTTACGCGATTCCGCAGGCGAGACGACGAGGGCGTCGGTGTAGTGCAGTATCATCCCGTATATATACATATAGAGTCATACATATATAGTATATTATGGAACCTGCGCTGCATGTCACATTTTACGCGGACTCTCTCTCTCTCTCTCTCTCTCTCTCTCTCTCTCTCTATCTCTGCGAGTCTTTTTTTGCCATATATATAAGAATCTTGGATACTTGAAGTCATGAGCTATATAAAGTTTAAAATTTTTCGATATATAAAAAAAGTTATATTTCGTTTTCTTTTTTACGCCCGCCATCCAAGATTTCCGGAAGGATAAGAATTTTAATTAGAGGGGAGGGTACATTTTTTTTAAGACTCTCCGCTTTTGAATTTTTAACTAAAGTTGAGCCATGCCAAAGATTATTATTATTATTATTATTATTGTTATTCTTCTTGATACAACCGAACAAAGTAGGATTCAGAAAATATGGATTAAACATTATAAAGTTTCCATTCGCACTATATGTTACGTACAACTTCGGATACGCAGGATTTGCTGGATTGTAATAATATATAAATGTACAATAGATACTGTATGTTATTGTATCAAAGATATATTCAACTATATATATATATATTACGATCTCCCTACATCTATATTTGTAATGAAAAAAGGAAATAATTTTATTCGTTCCTATATAAACTCATAAAGATTTTATTTTTGATAAATATACGCAATCGTGTGCATGTATATGTGAACGACATTAAATTCGCAAAATAGTCACGCGCAACACATTATTGCCGCGATATTAGCGCTTTTTATATTATTCTAATGACTTTCTAGACATTACATTATTAACCAGACGCGTTATATAGACAGGTAATTTGTATTTATATATATATATATATATATATATATATATATATATATATATATATATATATATGTATACACTTGTAAGAACGTTTATTTATGAAAGCCATTCGTCTCGTCTCGTTTCCTCTTTATTTTATTTCTTTTTTCCTTTTCTTCTCTTATTTTGTATTTTAACACTTGCTCGCTCGCGCGCTCGTGCCCGACAGTCGTAAATGTTTGCAAATTGGATATAAAAATTTATTAAATTGTTAAAGCTGTGCCAAAACCGAAGTGTTAATGCGGCCGTATAACATGAATAATTATATGTTTATTGAAATGAAATTTATGGCGCTTAGAAGCGAGAGGAAGAAGAGCGACGGCGAGACAGCGGGTTGGTTGGGGGAGGGGGGGATAAGCGGCGAACGCGAAGAAATTTATTTTCCCCACTTAGAATGCTGTAACGCCTGTTAGAGATGCCTATAAATGCCAGTTACCAAGGGCTGTCGATAAGTAAGAGTCCTCCTCGGCGGTGTAATAATGCCCGCGACTTAAAATCGACGTTTCAATGCGCAAGCGACGTACTTAAGGCTTTGTTTTCCCGCCGTCGTTGAATCATTGGCGGGATCAATATACAAGATACATTGGTCAAATTCAAATTCTACATTTCAATGAATAAATCTTAGAAAAACAAGAAATAAACAATTATTGACTTCTGTTTGACACATCGATTGTTGCAAAAGGTTAAATATATTTTTCAGTACACGTGTCGTAAATTTCAGCCACGGTGTGTCGAATAATTAAGACACAAGTTAATAAAAATTTATGACAATGTAAGTTTGAAACCTGAATTTACGTGAGCGATAGTATTTTAATAATGAACTCGTGCACAATAATGTATACTAAATTTGTAATTTGTTTCACGCTGTCAGCGCCAGCGACCCGACGCGGTATCGAGCCAGATTATTAACAATTTTTATTTTTTTCATTATTATTTTATTACATCTCGAGGCGTTATTAACAAATGTAAATATCGCGGGATTATTAATAAGTGACTAATGTGAATTGAATTAGCATTGATTTAATATAAAGCGAATAATTCAGGCGAGCATAACGAGAAACAAGCTTAAAGATGTCTGGCGCGCGTAATAAAACTGCAATGAAACACATAAATCAGAAGGAGTAATTATAATTTCATTCTGCGGTAGACAAGTTCTTTTAAATATGCTATTATTCACACGAAGATAATAATGAGGGGAATACAAACGAAACTAATGCATTTATTTTCAATGGATAACACATTTTACATGACAGGGGAGAGGAAAATATAAAGAAAATAGTGGTTTTGCGTTAATGTCGTATTAATTTATCCTGAAAACAGGGTGAAATCTATTCTTTTAACAATCTCTATCTGTTAGATCGGAAAAAGTAAACAAACGATTTCTAGCTTTAAATCACCTTTGCCCTGTCGTCCACTTCAATCGCTTGTAATACACGAGGGTGGGGGCGGGTTGGTGATAAAAAGTATCTATCCCGGACGTAAAATGGATTTTTCGCCAAAGAGCCGAAAACCTCCCCAAAATAACGAGAGAGCGCCGAAGGGACGTGGAAAAGATAAGCAGTTGCTGCAGCCAAGATAGAGAGTAAGTCGCTTCGTCCTTGATCATCCTTGAGACCCGGACGTATACTTGATTTTATTCCAGAATTGCGATAGAGTTTCATCCCATTTATTATGGTTCTTAAATTATGATTTTCTTTTTCATGCGCACTTGTTATTTAGAAAAATTTTTCGTAATTTTCGTAAAAAGAAAATAAACCGTCACGAGCATATCAGGTATCCTAAAATATTTAGAAGTATAGTTGTTATAGACTTCAGAATTTCTGATGACTTTGTTCACCTATGACATTTAATGAATCTAGTTTTAAATAAATAATATTAGAAATCTATGCCAATATTCATTATTAGCAAAAAAATTTAACTCATGTCCATTTAATGTATGTTTAATAAATAAATTTTTAATCTATACAATACGAATTGAGCTTTATTGAAAAACCCATCCCAAATTCTATGAAAGAACATTCAATAATTTAATATTTGTAAATATTCATTTCGTAATATACTATAGAGAATCATTTCAACATTTAGCTACTGATCTTGAAACAAAAAGCAATTTTCAGGCATGTATATTAAAAGTAACTAATCGGGTATGATATGAAAAAGCGGACAACCTGTATATGAAAGCATGCAATAACTATAAAAAAAAACCAATGATAACAGAATATCACGGGTTAAATGGAAATTTACATAAAATTCAGATAAAAAGTGCATAGGAATGGCATTTGAACATCAGGTATATTACTTGATTTTTCCTTGAAACGTGTTTAAGAGAGAAAAAAAAATCCCTCTCACCGCGATAATATATATGCACGGTACTGACCGATAAAATCTAAACAAACTTCATAAGATAATTCTCCTCTATATGTGACGCGGTCTCAACTACAAAAAAAAAAGAAAAGAAAATAATGAAAAAGAGTAGAAAGAAATTACTCTCCACCCCCTCCCACTTTCCTAAACGCGGGCGCATATGGAACGGAAGCCAATGCACATCCAGCGCACTATCATATATATATATATATATATATATATATATATATATATATTTGTTAAAATGTATTCTCCGGGCCCCGGCCGGCAAGGCGGTTTTTATATATATAATACACCTGACTCATTTCTTTTATCTCTCCATCATCTCCTCCCTCCCCCCAACCTTTACCTCCCAACTTTTTCTATTTTGTGGCTTGCTCGCTATATATGCGTATATATAGGTATCTGTACAATATATATATGTATATATATATATATATATATATATAATACGGTTTACAAGTTCCTCTGCGCTCATCCAGGACGGGAGGGTCGCGGAAAGGGGTAGGGCTTCGTAACTCCTTTTCGCCGTTTCCGCGGGCTGGCGCCCGCACCGGCGCCCCCTCCCGCCCGCTCCGCGCGCGCGCGCCCACATCGGTACATCAGGGCTCGACGTTGCATCTTCGGGTTGATTCGGTCGTTCGCCACCCCCCTCCCCTCTGCCCCTGGCCCCGCGCTGGTATTCGCCCTGGCGCGCCCGGATAAAGTCTCCTCGGGCGCCGGGGTAGGTCGGGAGGGGCCGGGGGGAGGAGATGGAGGAGAAGGCAAACTCCTCCAGGAAGCGGAGGAGGGGGTGTGGGCGGAGGGGAAAGGGACTTTATGCGTTTGCATCCTATGTGCTGGCCGCGTATCTCTTAGTTATGGTTCCTTCGACGAAAACCCTATCTTTCCCTTCCTCCCTCTCGCTCCTCCACGCTCTCTCTCTCTCTCTCTCTCTCTCTCTCTAACTCTGGGCTGCGCCCGCGAGGTAGAGCCCCCTATACCCTTGCAGCGCGCGGTTCCAACCCCCTCCCCCTAACCACCCTCCGTGTAAGTGAGTTTCCGCCGGAGTTTCTTCGTCTTTTCTCCGTCTCGCTCGGGGGAGGAGGCGGCTCGCTGGCTATATACCCCCCCACCCCTGGGAGGCTATACTCCTGGGACTCTAGAGCTTGATCCGACTCGGCTGAAGTCGTCTAACTGCGGAAGCGCCAGGAAGGGCGAGAGAGAGAGAGAGAGAGGAACAGATAGTGAGCGCTGCGCCCTACTCTCGACTTCCTCTTCCTTTCGCGCATATAAACCCAGAGCGCTGCCGCCGCCGCCGCCGTCGAGGACGAAGAGCGCATTTTAGCGAAATTGAGTTTTCCAAAGACGAGACTGGTGCCGCTGCCGGTGTGGTTGCGTGCGTGTGTCTGTATGTGTGTGTGTGTGTGTGTGTGTGTGTGTGTGTGTGTTCTGGTGCAGTATAGGGAGCAGCTCGCTGCCGATGCTGCCGGGCCGCGCGCCCGCGCACGTGTAGGTGCACTCCTACATGCATATGTATAGATATATAGGTGAGATATATACGCACGAGTGTCTGACAGTATAGATGGATATTCAGAGGCGCCGAGCAAGTCCACGACCGTAACGAAGTAGAATGTACCTATTTCCCTCCATCTCCCTCTCGCGGCCTTTCTTCGAGTCCTCTCCTCTCCGCCCCCCTCTCACCCTCTCTGTCACTCTCTCTCTCTCTCTCTCTCTCTCGCTCCTCCTTCGTCCTCTCATTGCTCAGCTTCTCTATCTCTGCCGTCTCTCTTTCTCCGTTACCTCGCGTACTTGCCTTCCAAGGGAAAACACTGTCCGATGAAGCCCCCCGGAACAAGTGCGGTACTTTAGCGACACAAACATCTTTGTGTCTCTCCCGTTCATTTCACGGTACGACTTTATTTTTTCTCCTCTCTCTCTCTCTCTCTCTCTCTCTTTTCTTCTTTTTGTTCGTTATTTGCTTTATATACCCTGGGGGTCGTATAAACGAAAACGGGGGACTTTTGTATAATATTGTTTTAACTTATGTACGTCGAGCGAGCTGCCGAGCGATATTTAAATAAGGCAAAAAAGATATATATATATATATATATATATATATATATATATATATTAAATACATACACAAACACACACACACACACATACAAATATATATATATATATATATATATATATATATATATATATGTATGTATGTATGTATATACGTATATACATCGAAATATGACGCACGCAATGCGTAATTTATTCCTATATACAGATTACCTCTTTCCTTTTTCTTTGATACTATATTTACAACCTTCCTTTTAAGTCATGCAGTAAAAATTATATATGCCTTTTTATCCTTCTTATCAAAAAGTAAATTTTATAAAAAAAAGGAAAATATTCCTGCCGAAGGAGTTGCGGAATTAAACTGAATAAATATATGTAACAGTTTTAATATTGTAAGCCCGTTGGGATTTTATAAATTTTAATATATGGCATATGCTGTATTTGTATGATTTCAGAAACTGTACGGTTATAATATCATCAATTTATAGCGCAGAGTCGAAACAGATATGCTTTTCTTCTTTTATTTTTTATTTTTTTTTTTAATTTTTAATAAAATAAAAGAATATATTTGTCTTATGAGTATAGAATTAAAAATATTTTATATTGAGAAACTATTCAGTGAATACGCATGAACATATTATTTCCGTATTCTTCGAGAAAATACTTTATCTATATAAAAATAATTAATATTTAAAGAATAGAATGATTAGGCTGTGTACCTATATTACATTAAATAAACAAAACAACTGCGTTAAAAATTTTAATTGAAATTTAAGAAATTAATTCTCTTTTTAAATTAATCAAATCGTCAGTGTGTTCTTTCGAATTCAGTAATGCGTTTAATTAAAATTTTGAATAACAATGAATGGCAAAAAAACATTATTAACAGAATTTTTTCAATAAAAACTTATTGAAATTGGTGTCCAGATTTCTTTTAATTAAGTATGCCAAAAATTAAGCAATTCCAAAAATATTAATATATTTTCATCCCTGACACACTTTCGATTTCTTTTCTTTTTTTTTTTTAATTTTATATTTATCGTCCTGCAATCACTTTTTTATCTGCGCTCCTCTGCCAGCGTAAATTATCAATAAACCAAATTATAAATACTATATCCAGCTTTAGCTTGAGTTCCAGTAATTTTAGTAAAATATTGAAATTGGCAAAAAAACACACTTTTGCAAAAGCCTATATTAAAGACTATATTAAAGCTGCTTTTGTTTGTATTAATTGAGAGGAAAAAACGTTAAGTTAAGGTAATTAAATCAATATAAAGGTGAACGAGTTACCTGTGCGTATAAAGATGTGTACAAAAATTAATGGAAAGTAAAAGTTAAAAAATTAAAGCTTTTATCAATATCATTTATGGCAAGGTTAAAAGAATTCAAGTTTGTTGTATTTATACATAAATTTATGCTTTTTTTTTTTAATTTTTGCACTGTATGCGGCCTACGCGTAATCATACAATTTCGTTAATTTGAATAATATTATGCATTATGATTTTTAATTACCGCCGCATACTGCAGTTTTATACCTTATTGAAAATAAAATACTTTGTTAACAATTCGAGAGAGCAGCTTTTTAAAGATACTTTTGCATAGTCAAACAATTTTGATACGTATATATATGGTATAGTATATACATATACATGGTATATATATATATAAATTCAATTGATTGTCTTATAGGGGATCAACGCGTTGTTATTATATATATAAAAAAAATTTTTATTCACATTTTTTTATATTATCCTTTATGGCCATATTTTCAATTTAAATAATGAATGTGAGCGAAGCCCCATGAATGTGTTTAACAGTGAAGCGTCTACGAAAAAGCATGCATAACATATTTCCTTAAGTATAATAATATATGTTAGGCAAAAAAATTTATACAGCCTTATTTAATCATACTTTAATTGTGCTTATGTCGAATGTATTTTGATAAATTAATAAATATTTCCATTTTTCTTACAGTCCAATTAAATAAATTAAAACTAATACATAATAATATCAATATATATTTATATCAATACAAATACATATCAATATATAATTAATTGAAAATTCTAATGACAGTTGGACTGTCCTTGTTTAAAATCACCCCCGTAGACTAATCTGAAATAAAAATATATTAACCAAAAAAAAATGCTTTATTAGTGAAGTGCAATCTGACCGTCCCCACCATCTTTACCCATTTGACGATTGACTGAGGTTGTCCAAAGTGTCGAGCTCGCTACGGCTCCTCATCCGGGACTAAACTAAACCTTATATTAATATTCTAAGTTATATATATACCCCTATCCCCACTAAACTGGTGGGGACACTCAGATTGCACTTTACTAAAAAAAGTTTTTTTCTTCAACTAATATATTTTTATTTCTGATTAGTCTACGGGGGTGATTTTAAACGAGGACAGTCTGACTGGTATTAAAATTTTTCAATTAATTATATATTGATATGTATTAGTATTGATATAAATATATAGTGATATTATTATGTATTAGTTTTAATATATTTAATAATATATATGTTAAAAATTTTCGTGTACCGGTTCTGACACGAGAGATTAAATTCACTTTTCGATAATTAAGAATTGTAATGAATACGAACTGTGGATCGATATAAAAATCGAATGCTTTTTCATTAAAATTTTTAATGCAAGGATGCAATATGGATTTGCTCATCGTGTTTTGTCCCATTACAATTTCAACGATCCAATATAATTATAATATTAATTGAGAATTGCGTATAGAAAAATAATTTATATATATACATTTTTATCCAGTTAATGAGAAGTTACAAATAATATTTTTTGTTATTGTAATTAATCGTTGAACATGGGTAGATATTTTGTTTAACATAAAATCAGTTTTTTTTTTTACTTCTGATAAATTCAAGATGAAAGAGATTTTATTCATATAAAAAAAAAATCAACGTTTTATAATACTTTTTGCATTGTTTCGTACTAATTATTCAGCGATCTTCCTAACGCCAAACATTATTCCTGACGACTCAATTTCATTCATTTGCAAGTTAAATATCGTTAATATCAGATTTTTTTTTAGTTTATCAGTCGCCACTAGAATTATCATTCATTCCGTATGCACAATGTCGAATACGCGGATGAATCCCGACGTATATGCATTTTCTATAATGTACTCTAGAGCTACGAGTAACACATCGTGAGCCTTGACCCGGTCGGTAACGTAGGACGTGCTCTAACCCATTGACCCGTCCTTCAACGAATCAATTACCGTACCTTTCGCTAGATCTCTGCTCCATCAATAATTATCGGAAAAACGTAAAATCACGAGCAACTGCGTTGCTTCGGCAATTATTCATTCATTCCCAGCGGTAAAGTGTAAATGAGATGGAAATCAATTACAATCACTGTATATACGAATCGTCCAATTTTTCATAAATTCGGACAAAAATCAAATTAAAATATACGAGGATACAAAATGGGACAGACCGAGAGTAAACGAAAAAGCGCGTAATATTCGAAGCGCGAACCGCGCGCCAAGCATATAAATACACGCGCATCGCATTGCACGTACGCATTACGTATGTACGTGTATGAGACAAGGTCGTTTCGTACAAGCGCCGAGCATCGTGTACCTGTGTGTATATTGCAAGAGCTGCGCGTGCATCGCACACTCGTAACTATACTTAGATATATATATATATATATATATATATATATATATATATATATATATATACAAATATAACATGCAGACAGTACTATACACCTGCGCGCACGCAGCGCGTACACCCAACCAAACCTCTCGCGCGCCCAGCAGCCGACGTCAGTCCCGCGCACGCGCAGCCTTTCTCCGATCCACGATATAGTAACGTAAGCAGCGCGCACGCGCAGTGCCTCTCGGCTCTGTCTCGCATCCTCAGCTCTCCCCCCCCCCCCTTGCCGCGCTACATCGGTGTGCGTCCCTCTGTAAAAGCTCAGGCTCACGACGCCGAGGCCTGCGTGGGTGTAGCGCGGTGGCGATCACCATGGCGCTGGCTGCGCGGGAGGGGGATCGAGGGGCGGAGGGGGGAGAAGAGCGCGCGGCCCACCTAAGCCCCGAGCGACGCGGTCGTCTGGCTGCGGGGGGGGGGGGGGATCGCTCGGCCGCGGCCATGATGCCGCGGCGACCAATAGCCGCGCTGCGTCGGCCGAGCGCCTCATCATGGCCGACCGGGCGACGCCCCGCGCCACGGCCGAGCGCGGCACGGCTCACTGGCCGAGGGCGTATACCCCGGGCTTCGCCCGGCCCGCGCGCGCGCGCGCGCTACCGCTCTCACTCTCTCTCTCTCTCTCTCTCTCGCAGGCTAATACGCACGTACGCGCAAATACACGCAGACGCGCGCGAACACACACATACGTACACGCGCGCACACACACACACACACACGAACTCGCGCGTTATATTGCACGTACGTAGCGTAGGTAGGAGCGATACCGTGCTCGGTACCCTCGCGCGCGTATTATACGGTACGGAGCGAGAGCACGGGAAATATCGTTAAGGGGGGCGTGGGGGGGGGCGATGATGATGATGCCGCTGCTGCTTCTGCTACCGCGGCCCGACTACTGTTCCTATTTTATACTACCTCCCGCGGAGAGGGATATATGTGTGTGTGTGTGTGTGTGTGTGTGTATGTACATACCTTGCGAGGCAACCCCCACGGTCGTGCGATGGAAGGGGTAGAGAAACCTCCCTTTTTCGTCGGGGAGCTCCCTCCCTTCCATTTGTCTCTTTTTGAGAGCTTCTCCCCCCCCCCCCTCGCCACTCTCTTATTTAGCCATTTTTCCTTTTTCCAATGGAGTTAAACTCCAGCTCTGTCTCGTGGAGGGGGACGGGCTTCGGAGAGTTCTTATTTATTCGATTACGGCGAGATTTTCGTGACTACGGCATGGATTGTTGCAATTGTATTTTTTATATACTTGTGCCTGGGATATTATTTTTATAGAAAATCCCTTTTATCTTCGTAATTGTACTTCATTATTAGAATTTTATCATAATAAAATGTTGTTTAGGATCGATTTTAAAATGAATATCTTAACCAAAATAATGGATTCTAATTTTAAGATTTTCTATCTGTGAAAAATAATAAGTATATGCATGATCGAAATTATATTACTATAAATAACTATAAATAAATAACTCTAAATTCTTGACTATAATAAAAACGTGTGGCAAAATAAAATTTCCATCAAATTTCACACGTGCTTCAGAATAAAATCCTGGCTGTATAATATCTACATCAAAATAAAGTTGCAAATATTGAAATAAATTTCAACACACATGCGCGACGATAATTATAATCATAGTATACGAAAATCTAGTTGTTTTCAATCATGCCATCATCTAAGAATAGTAACTTATATATTATAATCATTCTCTACATACTATATAGGTATAAATTCAAAGAATCAATCGGTGATTCCGCGAAAAATCTGTTTATCTGCAATCATTGTGTGAAAATTCTTCTGTAACTGTAGGTGTATATATATATATATATATATATATATATATATATATATATATCGACGTTATTGTAAAACGTTCCAACTTACGCGCATGTAATATTTTCATTCCCGCAGCTGCGCAAATGAGCACTGGCGCTGTATAAATTTAACCTGTATACACTGTTCGCGACATTTTACATATGCATTCTCAGCGATTAGAGTATCGGCAAAACATATTGTATTACAAGCTGTTAAGCTCATCGTAACGATTCCGCTATCTAAGTATATATATATATATATATATATATATATATATATATATATATATTTATATTTATTTATAGGTGTAAAAAAAGAAAAAAAGAAACAAGAAGAAGAAAAAAGCGCAAACGAGATAAATTTTTCTCGGCTTGTAACTGTTGGTCACCGAGCACGCCGTGAAGGATACTCGGTAATTTAGATAAATTTTTATTTATCGCCTTTGCTCGCAGGTGCTCTGCTCGTTGCGCGTTCTATTTTGCAATCTATTATGCAATCACCGAAGATTCTTTGCCATCCCGTAGAGGACGTCGCGCCCCACAAAATACTAAACGAATATCACATATGCGGTCGTGTACTGGTTCAATTACCAATTCGATACCCTTTCGACCGGTACGCTGGTTAAATATACTCCGACAGAGTCACAAAAGACAAAAAAAAGAGACGAAAAAAAACCATCGATTATATACTTTTACGAATTAAATAAACACGCCTTATAAATAAACGCCCTATCGCTGTTCGCGCGCAAGGCACAATTATAACCTTTCGCACGGGAATGGAAAGAGAATCAGGTTAAAATAATTATTCCCCCCCCCCCGAATTTAAATCACGCCGAACTAGAGAACTGACGTGCCGTTGATTTATCACCCACAATTAGAATGAACGATAAGGCACCGCCATTGATTATCATCTGTTTACACGTATAATCTACGTACACGTACGTATATCCACTCTGCGCGTAGAACGAAAGGATAAAGAACGACGACGAAGAAAAAAAAACAAACAAAAAAAAAAAAAAAACAGAAAAAAAGACCAGCGTCGGGGCAAAATTTATATCGTCCGACAAGCATACACGCGGCTCCTAATGACAGACACGATAAGAGCCCGAGCTCGGGCTCATAATCGCGCGCTATTAGAGCATTTATTGCGCGCGATATCTTTGAATTATTTAACGCTCTCTTCTCACGCTTCCTTATACGTGCACGTCCGTTCTGTGTTTGTGTGTGTGCGCGCGCGCGCGCGCTGCCGCCAGCATTGTTTCGGTACGATCCCTCGCGTCGTATTCGCCGCCACCGCTGCCCCCCCCCTCCCTCCCCCGACCAATTCCGCCGTGCCGTACACACGTACACACGCGTGTCTACTGAATATTTAAGCGGGCCGCTGCTCTGCAATCGTGCCGCGCTTTGAGCGTACGTATATAGGAACGCGCGCTCGTACATAGCCGTGCCGAGCTCAATACCGCGGATTAGCGCAAGAGAGCGTGATTTAATGCTCGCCATTATACGCGATGGAGAAGCCTTAATTTGACATAACGAGCCCGATAAATATATGCAAATCGCCGTTTAAACATTTTCTAATATCAAGCGCGAACAATGGGTCGTTTCGTTGTCTGTAGACGATTGTGTATATATATATATGTAGCCTCATTATCCACTCACGTTGTTTCTTCAGACTTATCACGCCGAGGCGAGGACAATTAATTACCCCTTATCGCGCGCCTCGCGCCATAAGATAACATTAGCTCCGTTGAAATATACTGAAGAGTCAGAGGAATAAATCACAATGAAAAAAAAAAAAAAAGAAAAAAAAACAGTCGCGGGTACATCAATTATCCGCGCGACGTTCCGCCGTGTACGTACGTGCAGCGAGGCAACTGGGACGTCGCTTAAATTCATTCCGAGCCTATTGATAATGATAGAAGAACGAAGTGAAGAAGACCACCTTTTTCTTCTCTCGCGATATAAAGCAATGGACAGGGAGGAGAAAATAGAGGAAACGATCGCCCGACCACAGCGGGCATCGATTGACATCCTTGGCTGCTTCTCCTGAATTTCATCCGCAGCGGTGCTACTGTACGCTCACCTCAACACGCCAGTGTATATATACAAATCTATATACAAATATATATATATATATATATATATATATATATATATATATATATATGTATGTATGTATATATATGTATGTATGTATATACGTAGAATTCTCGTGAGCAGCGACCGCGTTTAAGGTTAGATTCGCCATTGCTCGCATCGCGGGTCCCCGCGCGCGGATGTACAAATTCACACACACACACACACACGCGCGCGCGCGCGCGCTATCGCAATACTGCAGCCATGCATTTGTATAATTGGCGCGATCGGAGGGGCGGACGGAGGAAAGGAATGTGAAAACAACAACGAAACAAACGCCATGCACGCGGCCAGAGAAGAAATATCAGTAGTACAGACATAGCTGTCGCACGGCAAAAAATCCGCACGGCTGTCGAGGCCGTAGAACGTGTACGTATAGTTAACTATATATATATATATATATATATATATATATATATATATATATATATATATGTATATATATTTGTCTATATCTGTATATATCTGTATCTACTCACCGCGGTATATCAACCTCGACGGGGTCCCTCGATGCGACTCCTCCGAGTCGTATGCATATATATATATACATATATATATATATATATATGTATGTGTGTGCGTGCATGTGTACATATCCACCGTAAACAAACCGCTTCATCCCGCGCACTTCCCTCCACTCTCTCACTCTCTCAATCTCCCGTTCTCTCGCTCCTTCCCACTCGCGTTATCGATGCACTCGAGCGCGGAACCGCTCCACGTATGACATATCCGTGTATAAATATATATATATATGCATATCCGTGCATACGTATGCACATACTTTCTTCCATTATCATCTGCTCCCGTAGCCGCCCGCGGGGCATCCTCTCGCGCCACCACTCCCGCACCGCACTTACTGTACACTGCATTGCTACCGATACCACGTACTATACCGTATATATGTCGCGGCATGCCGTCCACTGCCGTTGCCTCGCCGACTGGTGTGCCGCGCGGTGGTGCGCGCGTGTGCTTCGCCCGTTCCTTCGCACTCTACAGATACGGCTGGATATATATATATATATATGTGTGTGTGTGTGTGTGTATATATTCGCGTATATACATATATACACAGCTCTCCTTCGCCCGGCGAACATAACCTCGCGCCGTACCTAACGAGCTCTGTCTCTCTCTCTCTCTCTCTCTCTCTCCGGCTCTCTCTTTCTCTTCGTCTCCCTTCCCTCCCTGAGCCGTTGGCGTTCTCCATTGCCGCGCACGATTGTCAGAGTGCAAGTCGCTTCCTCATCCTCCTCATCCTCCTCTTCCTCCTCCTCCTCCTTCATCTTCTTCGACGTGCGTGCGTGGGTGTTTTTTTCTTCGCGATGACGCGGTCCCGCGAAGACGGCAGCGTATTATTCCCGCACGCGGCTCGCTACTCCGAGGACCAAGACAGTGACTTGCGGAGGGAGCGAGAGAGACAGCGGAGCGGTACCGCGCGTCCGCGTACAGAGAAGAAAGGTGGGCTCTCGTTCGAGCCCAGCCATCGGCCACCCGCTGTCAATTGCATTGCGAACACCCCGGGCCGACACCGCCGTCGCCGCACGGCGCTGTCTATCCTCGCGGCGTCGCGCACAGACACATTCGCGGTAAACACACTGCAAGCCAGGCACAAGGACGACTCCGGCGTTCGCCGACTGGCACCGTTGTGTCGTTCGTGTCGTTGCGGCGTATCGCGCGTAACGTGCGTACGTCCGCTTACATGCGCGGAGACATCCGAATTACGCCTTGCGAGCGAGCGATGCTGGACGAGAGAAGGAGGAGTGAAAAAAAAAAGGCCGTCGTCGTCGCCGCGACGTCGGTGGCACATAGTCCGCGACCATGTGCTTCTGCGGTGGCTCGCGAACGTCACTGCGCTTGCGTTTCTAAGTCTGACCCCTACGTCACGCTCGCGATCTCTCTCCTCTCTCTCTCTCTCTCTCTCTCTCGCTCTCTCGGTCTTTCACGCGCGCGCGGGCGCGCTGCTCCCTCTTTCTCTCTGTCTCCCGCTCCCGCTCGTTCTCTCACTCTCTCTCTCTCTCTCTCTCCCTCTCTTTCCTTTTCTTTCTCTCTCCATCCATCGCTGTCGCCGCGGCTGCTGGTACTGCTGGTGCTACTACTGCTGCGGCTGCCGCTGGCTTTTCCCCTCGCACGCCGCGCGAGATTTTACGGCACACACACACACACACACACACACACACACGCAAGAGTACACACAGAAACACAGGCAGGCAGGCGGGCGGGCAGACAGACAGACACCGGACGAAGCTCGACAAAGCCTCGCGTATGACTATATATAACTATACCCGGTATATAATACTCCTACCCCCGCGGACCCCGTTGCACCAATGCATATTATACGTACGGCGTAGGAGGCGACCCGCGGGAGAGAGACGAGGGGAGGAGAGGAAAGAAGACGCGTGACCTCGGGGAGAGACGACGCCTCGTTCTTTTTTTTTCGGGAATGAGGGTGGGAGGAAGAGAAAGAGAGAGAGAGAGAGAGAAGTAGGTGGAGAACGAGCGACAAAGTATGTATAATACATCCTCCGACCGGCACACAATGTCTCCCGGACGCTAGTACTGCACAAAGTAACATAATCAAAAGCCAGAAGGAAGAGGACGGGTGGAGTAGGAGGAGGGGGGAGAGTCGGAGGCGGAGAAGGAGGAGGTGGAGGAGGACGACGACGACGAGGAGGACGAGACTAATGGGGCAATAAAAACCCCCGGGGCCAAAGGGGAGGGTAACGAGTCGGGAAAACGACGAACGCACCAAAGGGGATGCTGCGGGGCTGTATAGCGCCCCGTGAGCGCCGCCGCCGGAGGGACGCGGGCAGGGGGCGGAGACAGAGATAGATAGAGAGCGAGAGAGAGAGAGAGAGAGAGAGTGAGAGAGGCGGACGCAGGAAGGGAGGGATCCGAACGACGAGTGAGAGAGAGAGAGAGAGAGAGAGGGGCCGGGCGCGAGAAAAAGATATATATATATATACGTGGAGAGCCGCCGCCGTGGAAAACGACGGCTGTACGCGCGCGCGAGCTCGTAGCGGGGGGAGGGGCACAAAAAAAGGATAGAAGCGCCTCGATACATTGTATACGCGTAATGATGTAGCCGTGCGTATATTATCCATACTATCTATATATGCAAGGAATACAGGCTCGGGTTTGTATAGAGGGAACGCCGCTTTTTCAATGTGTGTGTCGTTGTGTGTGTGTGTGTGTGTGTGTGTGTGTGTGTGTACCTGGAGGAGCGACAAAAGAACGCGTGGGTCGGGGGTGGAGGGGGGTAAGCTTCACCACGTTCGCCCTACATTGCCGAGGG
This sequence comes from Sycobia sp. Sy_11, assembly GCA_018907035.1. Lineage (NCBI taxonomy): Eukaryota > Metazoa > Arthropoda > Insecta > Hymenoptera > Epichrysomallidae > Sycobia > Sycobia sp. Sy_11. The sequence goes on from JACCIC010000300.1 coordinate 218,924, forward strand.
TAATGCGCGAGAAAATCTATCGCCCAAGAGAGCCGCGAGTCAAGTATGGGCATGCAGAGAGAGAGAGAGAGAGAGAGGAGAATGAGAGGAAGAGAGAAAGAGAGACAGAGAGAAAAAAGAGGGAGGGATAAAACGAGATATACTCTACGGCTGCGAATAACGTCAGGCATGGCGCGGCGGCGGGGGGGGGGCGAGCGAGCGAGTAGAACCAGACGACTTTTTCGGGAGGGCGGGGATCCGCCGAGAAATCCCCGAGAATGTATCGAGGACCGAGGGAAAAAGGTGGCGACGCCGGGGAGAGGGGGAAGGAGCGCGATCGGAGCTCGAAGGTGCGCCCAAGAAGAAGCCCGGAACTCGCAAGGACTGGGGGAGGGGGAAATGCCGAGGCCGCCGAAAAGAAAAAATGGGATACGGCGTTGCGCGTTGGGGGTGGGGGGACAGAAGGAGGAGATACACTAGCGCGTCTCATCGTACAAATACACTGAAAAAAAATGTCTGTTATCAGGTGAATATTTTCTTATTTTGTGGCAAGTGAATCATTTTTTCAAATTGTGCAAGTATCCTCTTAAATAAACGAAGTGTTTGCTTGATGCAAGAAGACTTCACTTAAATCATCCCACGTCCTCTTAACTCTAGTGTATACATATTTCTAATTTAAGAAAATGATTTACCTGATACGGGACAATTAAATATTTCCTAGATATCGGAACATTTTTTCAGTTTACGCATGAGAATATAAGCGTTCGTCCGAATGCGAGCTAGGCGGCACGGCGAGCAAAGAGAAGACAATTGAAGGTGAGGAACAAGGAGAGGAGGGCGAAAGAGAGAACGAAGGACTTGCGCGGCGATGATCCTCTCGCGGGCGGGCGGCCAAGTACCGTCGCGATGAAAAAAAAAGAAAAAGAAGAAATGGAGAACAAACTGCAGATACATATATATGTATATATATATATATATATATATATATATATATATATATATATATATGTATATATTATATATGCATGTAATATGTGAGAAAGAGAAAGGTCCATCCGTCGAAGTCTTCGGAATGCTACTAAGGGAGCGAAGTCGCCGTGGAACTTCTTGCGTGTACCATGCGCACTGTGCGCGCCTCGCTCTCTCTCTCTCTCTCTCTCTCTCTCTCTCTCTCTCTCTCTTTCTCGAAGGGGTTCAAAGGGGAATGGAAGTGCAGCGTGCCGCGCGGTACAAGCGGCTCTATACAGACAACCCCACCTTCACCTTTCGTCCTCTCTCCTCCACCTGCTCCACCTCCTCCAACACTTCCACCTCCAAGTCCGCCCGCGCGAAGCGCGAGAAAGAAGAACACCTTTGCTCGGTTGCGCGCGCGCGCGCGCTCGCGCCTCGATCGATCGGCGCGAAGCTCGAGCCGGTTTATTTCGTGTTTGTCCCCGTATACGTGTGTATATATATATATATATATATATGACATACGAGTGTTCGTGCGCACATGTATCCGTGTGCGTACAGACACATACGCGAGGAAGGAGCACATCCTCGCAAACGCGCACGGACGCGGACTCCGTGGATAGCTGCTCGGGTAGGGGAGGTGGGGAGAAAACGCGGGTCGGGCGGAGGGACGGTGGGATGACAAATATGTATAATATACATGTGTATACGGAGGAGCGAGTTTTTGTCACAGTTTCAGGGTCAGGAATATTATACAGACCGTCGATTTTTCGAATACGAGGGTGGGTTGGGGGGGGGGCAAGCAAAAACGTCTACGAGCTGGAAGAAAGTTGTATTTTTTTCTTCTTTCCCCACGAACCGAGAGAGAGGAGAGAGAGAGAGAGATAATACGCAGTGAGGCGTTATTTCTCGATAATTCCAAGATCCGCTCGGTGGGGGTGGGAATTCGAACGAAAAGAGACGTATTACGTGCACGCGAGCGCTCTTTGCACTTATTCTTTATTTCTCTCCCATACTATCTCTCCTTCTCAAGGCCGGCGATCTAGGCCGAAAGTTTTTTTCCACGTTAACGCATGAGTTTTCCTATATATATATATATATATATATATATATATATATATATATATTCTGTAGATATATTTCTAATTGCCAGTGTGACCACCGCGCGCATTATGAACGTGACGTAACGCGCGCGGCTTTTTCAACTGGCGCGCAAAAAAAAAAAAAAAATGAAAAACACGAGGCTCGCAGTTATGATGATAATCAGAAGTGGGACACGGGTACATCGTCAGTACTTATTTTGCGGTAATTTTTTCATTATTTTTTTTGTTCTTTTTTGTTTTTGTTTTTTTTTTTTGTTTTGCTTTTAAAACATTCGCGTAACCAGTGAAACGATATGTTATTGGATCAACAATTACGCCCATAATTTCATATTGAGATTGTAATGTAATTGTGTGATTTAGAAAATATTTAGCTTGCTTGTAACGCCGGTAAGTTACTTTTTACAACGATTGTATCAGAAACCCGATAGTAACTTTCTTATCTTATTATTGAACAAACCCAAGAACTGAAACCAAGAGTGAAAGAAGGCCGATAATTTTTTTGCCCTACCTTGTAAATAATATTATAGATTAGTCTAATATTGAGTGTTAGAATAAATTTATATATTGTAACAGATATTGTACCATTTATCGGATTATTAGCTCTTTGATTCAATTTCCATTCTGTAAAGTTTGATAAAAATACACACATAATGAGTCATTTAGAAATTATTGATATTTTTGCGGTTTTGAAGGCTTGAATGAAATGACCAGAAACTGTACAATTTCGATACGTCGACGTAGAGCAAAACTCCGACATTCCCAGGGCCAGAGTACATTTTACCAAAAGAATGCTCAATGCCACTGCAGTATCGAATCGCGAATTTTCGATCGGATATCGGGTCAATCAAGAACGAGGGACGAAGACTTTGAAAAATAACTTTTACGTTTTATCGACCGAAATAAACCAAGAAAATATTACAACCACAAACACATTTTTACCAATCAGCTTATAAAAATACACAATCGTAATTGTATAACATCCTGTATAGAAATCTTTTTATAAAATATGAAGTATAAAATGCTTAAGGTCTATTGAGTAATTATTGAGGAAAAAAAATGAATATAGGTATAATATCAAATCTTTTTTCTATGTAAATACAGCATTTATAGTGAAACCATCCAAAATCTAAGGTAATTAGGTTATATCCGCATATGTATGTATCTGCAATCGAGTTATTTCAAAAATGCAAAAATCGAAAAAGATAAAGAAAAGAAAGTCAAAAAAAAATGAAGAAAAAAAATACCCGCGTCCAGGAGGAAAATATTATTTTAATTTACAGGAGAGTCAACGGCATTGGACTTGGGTTTGGCGAAATAAAAAACAAAAAAAAAAAAAAAAAAACAAAAGAGAGAAGAAAAAGAAACTCAAAGGCAAACTACATATACACACATTTATAATATCCAAGTGGAGCGCCAATTAAAACCGAGCAAATTGAAACTCGCTGATTTAATTTATATACCGAGGCTCGCTATCGTTGTACAGTGTAGAATACATAAAAGTACGTGTGTCGACGCTTATGAACAGAAGCCGCCGTTCGCCGATTGCTCGACACTGAGGCGGATCGACGAAAAGTTATATTGCTCGCGATCGCCGCGTGACACATATATAAGCGCGTTCGGTGCAACGAAGAAAGAATCGCCAATTCCCTCGGTTATTAATCTTTCTGTGTGCGCGCGCGCCTGTGTCCGTTGGTGGTGTCTGTACGAATATTTATGTATATATATATATATATATATATATATATATATATATATATAAATATTATACGACGTGTCTCCCTCGACTCCCACTGGCTCTTGCGCAATATTTCGCCCAATATGTTGGCCGGGCTAAATCAAAGAAATTCTTCTTCTCTCTTATTATCTGCTTCGGTCTTATGAATATATATATATATATATATACATGCTGTATGACTATATGCCGTAGGAGGCGTCTCTTTCATTTACGTCTGCACCCACGCGTTGATCCAATTCACGCGAAGCTCGAAACGTACATAAACTCTCGATTAGAAGAAACAAAGAAGCACCGAAATCCCACGGCTCGCGTCCCGTCGAACACAGCCATATAAGCTCGTTATCCTCCCTATATCTCTCTCTCTCTCTCTCTCTCTGTCTCTCTCTATCGGTTAAAAAAGCCTAATATTCTCCACTTGGTGCGTCAGTAAAATCTTACAAGTCGTCCGAGCGATCGCGAAACCGGCAGACGTAGGCGAGATATTACATCTCTTTCTATCTCTCTCTATTCTCCCTATCCCTCCTCTCTCGTTAATATTTTCTCCCCGTTATAAATAACGCGCCTTGCGGACGAGCGCGTACACGATCTGTACTCTAGGTGTGCATATATAACACATATAGCAGCACCAAGCGCTCCAAGGGCGCTGCAAGAGTGGAGGAGGGTGGCGGCGGGAGCAGCAATAATTTTTCGAGTTTGACGAACTGCAAAGCGTCGGATATATATATATATATATATATATATATATATATATATATATGTATATATATCAGTGCTAAATACACCTCGCACGCCGTCTTGGCGACTCCATATAACTGTCGCGCGCGTTTAGGCGTTGAGCGACGTTAATGTGCCCCGGCCGCGCTCGGCGATTGCGACTATACCTATGCATAATAACAACAACAAGAACCGCAACAAGAGCAACAACAACAACAACAACAATAATAATAATAATAATAATAATAATAATACTAATAATACTAATACTAATAATAATAATAATCAGCTAATTTCTCTTGCTAAGAACAAGCTTTGGGGGAGGGGGGGAAGGGCAACGGAAAAATTACCGTTCGTCTCGGCGACGCGCCGACGTAAGTTCGAGGAGCGATTTACGAAGCGATCGTTTAAGAAGCCTGCCACGCATAATATGTTTGTATTATTTCGACGCGCGTTATATCATCCGAACTCCAATCGACGTCGTTGCACTTCACGGCGTACTCTTGCGGTCGATGTCGCTATTGCTAACAATCGTTGCGCGTGGATCTGACGTGGGAGTGGACAAAATAATAATAATAATAATAATAATAATAATAATAATAATAATAATAATAATAATAATAATAATTCGGACAGGCGCTTCGCGTGCGACTCGGTAGAAACAGTGACTGGTGGATTTTTGATTGTTGACAAGCGAGCCTGTATTAGAATACGTTCCGTCTGCCTTGTCGAAGTTAAAATACCCTCTGACCAGTATAATATCAATAAGCCATTGTAAATAAATAAATCAATAAATTAACAATCAGTAAGATTCGAATTAAAACTAATTTTTTAAAACACACGACATGCTTATTGTTTGTGAACAGTTTTAGAAATCTGTATACTGTAAACAAAAGAAAAACACGTTTGCCATAACTAAAATTTCAATGTTGAATCTTCTAAAGTCTTTGGTACAACTCTATTATAAATTGAGAAATTTTGACAACAATAATAATCTAATTTCCCTTCTAAAAAAATCATCATACATTAGTCCATTTAGAAAATTATGCAGGCAAGTGCCGGCCATTGACACGCACCACATCTTTTATTTCTGAAAAAGGTTTTTAATGCTTCTACTTCAGCCGAAAAATAAAACATTTAATTATTAAAAGCCTGTCTTCTGTTCACGTATTCATAAATATATAAACAGTTTTCTCTTACTCGCACGAACCGTTATAATAATAAGAAGAAAAATAAAAAAGAACTCATCTTTATCCCAAAACTGGCCTTAGTCACTTTTGTCCTGTGCGACGGGTGAAAGACTATGTATATCGGTATATACGTGTTTGCGTGCGCATGCGCGCGCGCGCGCGTGTGCAGACGCGTATACATAATGAATAATTAATTAAATTGTCTAGCAATGCCAAGCAAACAGCGACTAGATAAACGGCCCGTTAATCCAAGCAAAAAGAAATTTCACGCTTCGGCGAATTCTTCGCACAAAGGATTTTTGAAACTTGCTTGAGAAAATCAAGATTTCTCACCCCATTCGCGCCCAAAGAGCGCGAGGGAGAGAGAGAGAGAGAGAGAGAGAGTGTGAGAGATGGAAGGAGAGCAGACAGTTGCTTGGGTTAAAATTAAACCTCATTATGTTTTATCGCCGGGAGAGGGGGCTGCAAAGAGTAAAAGAAAAAAATTTTGTTCACCGGGACGATAAATAATCTCGAGCTCTTGACAATTACATATATATATACACACCTATATTAGAATATGTATATTATCGCAATTTTGTCTCGGCGCGCCCGCCTCTCGGGCCCTCGCGTCGTCGCGCGACCGAATTAAAACGTACACGCACCGCTTGACATTCGAAAAGTATATAGATATATATGTGTGTGTGTGTGTGTGTGTACTCGGTCGGGTAAGGAAAGACGACGTAGACCGCATTAATTATAGTGACACGCCACACGGAGTCAGAGGGAAGAGGGGGGAGGGAGGAGAATCCAAATCGGGGAGGCAAAGCAGGGACACTGATGGATATATATATATATATAACGAGGACGTACTGAAAATTCCTGGAAGTTCGCTTTCATTCATATGTATATCGTTCCTCGCGCGTGTACGCGGGACCAGATCTCTCATTAAAGGATTCCCGGTGGGAGGGGGTAAAAGAGAGAGAGAGAGAGAGAGAAAGAGGGAGAGAGAAGGAGAGACCGAGAGAGAGAGAGAGAGAGAGAGAGTGATAGAGGGAGAGAGAGAAAGAAAGAGAGGGGAGGGTCGGAGAGATTGTTCGCCAATAAAGAGGCAGATGGAAAGAGAATGGCCAGGCCGTGCGTGTGCGTCTCCACGTGTGTCCGTGTGTATAAAGATTGTAATTTGCATAAGATATAAACGAGATAAGGACATAAATTCTCAAGGGGGTATACACGTAAGCAACCTCGGACGAGAGTGAGGGTGAATGAGCGAGACAGAAAAGAGAGAGAGAGAGAGAGAGAGAGAGAGAGGGAGAGAGAGTGGCAAACGTTGAGACGCTCTTGTCACGAACAATCCTTTCTGCTGATATAACCAAGCTTTGGTTCTATACGCGCGGCCCCCGTGTCTCGGTATGTGGTGCGCATGGTATGCGTATATATATATATATATATATATATATATATATATATATATATATATGCGGCGTGTGTGCAATATACATGCATGTACGTCTGTGCTTCATACGCGCGTGGATGCATCGCGGCCAGTCTTGTAAATTCGAGAACGCATTCTTTTTTCCTGCTAACCCCGTCCTCGCTCGTTCTTCTTTTTTTTTTTTTTTTTAAGGTTCTTTAGAAATAAAACTTATGCACTAAATCCTATTTTATGCCGTTAATTTCCCGACGTCAATATCTATATTGACGATATTGAATGCACAAAGGATATCTGGCTTATAGAGGTCAGGGGAGGGCAGTACGAGGAGCGCCGTTTAATGCCCAACCCTCCGACTCGAGCGCTTCGCCATAGCAGTTTTATCCCCGTTCCAAACAATAACAGGAAATAAAAGGGTATATGATGTGTGTGTGTGTGTGTGTGTGTGTGTGTGTGTGTGTGGTACGATGGATCTTAAAAATTTTCCTTATTCTCCGATGGGATGAATTTTCGTCGAGGACACGGGAGGAGCCTTCTATAACATATCGTCGTGAGTTTAGCCCGTGGACAGGTTGATGCTGTCTCATCTGCGTATATCTACAATATCTATATCGCACGTCTACATCCATGCATATCTATACGCCACGTATACATAAGCACTCATTACAAAATTATAATTCATTTACGAGTCCCGTAACGTTTCGAATCAAACCGTTGCCCCAAAACGGTTTCCTTTTTCCACTCGATCGGGCCCAAGCTCTGGGCACACTTGGTTCCTAGGCCTGCCGTTTCCACCGGCAACTTTCTAACGGATGGTCCCCGCCGTCTCTGTATTTACGTTTACGCGGAATGGACGTGGAAGAGGAAGCGGGGGAAAAAAAAAAAATTACGGTTCCGCAGTAGGCCGCTCTCCGACAGCGCCGCCCGCGCTGCCAAAAGATCCATATTCAGGTAATTTCCCGTTTCGAATATAACGCGCGCGCGCGCGCGCGCGCCGTCCGTTCGAATTCAGAACTGCGTGTATATATGTATATATGTATACATAACCGGCCTACTTTCTCTTTCGGGGATTTTCAACGAATAGAAGTCCCCCCTCCCCCGCCCGAGAGGACGCGCATCGCTGACCACGAGCGCGCGCGCGCGAGAGAGAGAGAGAGAGAGAGAGAGTAGGCGAGCCAGCGCGCTTGATACACAAAAAATCATCCCCCTTTTGTGCCCGTTGAGTGAAAGCGAGACGCGCGCGCGCGCGCGCCGAGACCGAGTTTTTCCGCGCGCGCGCCCGATTATATTTCCCGTGAAAAACTTTCTATTTCATCTAATACAGACGGGGGAGCTCGCGGCGAGATAGTACTCGGCGCCTATCCTTACGGTCCTCCTGCTCCTCCTCCTCCTCCTCCGCCTCCTCCGTTCCATTCTATATACATATAATGGACTGCGTGGCGCGCTAGCCGTTCGCGCAAACCAGTCCGATAAAAGCGCGCGCGTGTTTAATGCACTATATATATATATATATATAGTCGGACTTTTACTGCTTCCTGAAAGAGAACAGAATCGAGAGAAAACCGGCGGGGGGCCCCGGGGGAGCTGGGCGTAAATTAGGACCCGTGGAGATTTTTGCCCATTAGTTTATAATAAACGCGCTTGTATCAATACTCAAGGCTGCTGATTAGCTGTGGGCGGCGGGGGCGGGCGAGGGGGGCGGGGGGGGGGTTTCATTTTTCTTCGTCGTCCAAAGGCTCCTGCCGGGCCGAGGATCGCGAAGCCGTTGATTATAACGCGCGGGCGGGGCAAAATGCCCCGTACACCGTGTACTTTCGGCGTGGGTAATTAAATTTTTTGCCCCCTCGCGAAACGAGCACGCGAAGCGCGGCATGGCTTACGCGGTAAGGTTTTACGTATATACACACACACACACACACACACACATATATATATATATATATATATATATATATATGTATGTATGTATATAGGATATACGGGAAAAAAATGATCGGTCGCACGAGCGCGCGCGCGCGCACACACATATAGTCGTGTAATACGCGCGTATAATGAACGTACTTCTGCTCTATTATTGTTATGGGCGTTATTATATCTCTATTCTAACGTTATTAGCGTTACGCCTGTGTGTATGTGTGGCTTTTTGCACATGTACGTCCGGTAACAAGGTGTATTAGGCAAAGATATAGACAATATTAATTGAATCGGTTCAAAATTTTATCATTCTATGTAATTTATTTTTCGACACCTGAAAATAACATTGCGGGTATTCGACCGAGGTCGTTGAAGTAATTGAATTCACGCGGATATTTTGAACGAAAAATATTTGACACGAGTAGCCTTTTTTTGTCTTAATGTAAACTTAAATTGCCCTATAAGCGTTTTTTTTTTTTTTTCATTTCTCTTTAGTCGTAACGAAAGATATTACAGCCTCGAACAAGATTTTATAACAGTGACAATATAACATCGGAATCCGTAACGAAAAAATCTTTGAAACGAGGATACTTTTTAAATTTTAATGGATTTAAGAATTCTTTTTTCGTCGCAATAAAGGATTCGAATTCCGATATTTAAGGGAGACCATCCAGAGTCGAATGGCAAAAAAGAGGAATTCCGTTCGAATTTTGCATGTTAACGACCCCGGCTGAAATTCTTAATGGAAAGGATTCCTGATAAAAATGTCGGCGAACGTTTTCAATAGCATAATATCCCTAAAAATTCACGGTGGACATCATCACAATGAAAAATATAAGTTAGTTTTGATTCTTCTTAGGTAAAAAATTTTGGAATTGGGACTTGAGATTTCCATTCAATGTCTGGATAGAGTTAGTTTTATTTATTATTAAAAACGGTAGTTGGTACAGTCTCCGTTCGGTATCTGGATTGGACTATTTTGCGTTAAAAATAAGAATTGAGACCCTAACTTGATGTTTTAAGATTTCAAACGTGGCTGGAAATCTCATCCGTTACAAGTGCGAACAGGGAGAATTGCCGTCCAGGGCCTCGCTTGCAATTTATTCGATAAACATCGTAGATCGATAAGCATTTGAAAATCCAAGTTAAAAGTAACGTCATTGTTAATTCGATGCAAATCTACAATGTCAATTTGTCATCGCCCTTGTAAGAATCATATTATCGTGCGAGAGATGAATGTATAATGAAATAGCTGTATAAGTCTTTTTATAGGCTTGGGTAAGCTCAATAAAAAAAAAAAATGTATTATGAAAAAAATTTTTAAAAAATAATAAAGAACAAATTCCTTTCAGCAAAAAGAAACGCTTGCTTCCATCATAATCAAAGTCGCTATATTTCAGAATTTCTCCTTATCGAAAGACAAATAAAGAGACAAAAAAATTTAAATGTCTTTTTTCCAAGAATGAACGGAGAGAAACAAAAATTAAAAGCATCGCATATTTTTCATCGCGAGAGGACGAAGAAAGAAAAAAAAACGCCAACCTTCCCCCGAACCCCCTAAAATTAGCAAAAGTCGCTAACTCCATATATATATACATACATATATATACATATATATGCATATATCTCGCTTTAAATCGAACCTTATATACGTATACGTAAAATATTCATCCGTCGGAAACGGCCGACCCGTCCGTCGGTCGAGCGCATATACATATATCTATACACGCGCACGGAGTCGCCTCGTCTAAAAATCGCAATATAACCGCGATCCCGCTCCGAAATTGAATTCTCTCCTCTCGCGCGATGATCCTCCTCTAATCCGGTCCCGTGTGGAGCAGCCCTCCCCCCCCCCCACCCCACTTGCCCCTTCGTTTATCGCCAGCCAACCGTCTCTATATACACGTATATGTACGTATACACATATATAAACGCGGACCGGCACTTCATACGTGTGTATATATATATATGTACGTGCACGCATACCGAGCGCTGTACACCGGCGGCTCCCGCCTAATATCCTCGAAATTAAGACGTTCGCGAAAATCCGCGGGATCTCGAGCTAGCATTCTTCCCTCCCACCTCCCCCTTCTCCTCCTTCTCCCTCGCGCTATCCCGCGCAGCCTCTCCTCTCCCCGTCATTTGCATATACGCTCATATGGGCTGAGAGCGGGGTACGGGGGGAGGGGATCTTACAGTACACGTACCCACACACACACACAGACACACACGCACACGCACACGCACGCACGCACGCACACCCGTACACCTTCCTCTTATATTCCTCCGGTGTGCTATAACGCGCGCGAGGTGATATCTTCGGGTGCAACGAGACGCGCGTCGGGATATATATAATATTATAACCAGTCCGAGCCGTCGGCCGGCGAGCGCGACCTTCCCGCCGACGTCGCTCGAGAGCCATCGAGCCTCCTACGGCGCGGCGGACGGAGACGGAGGGAGCGAGAGAGAGAGAGAGAGAGAGAGAGAGAGAGAGCAGGGGCGTGGCCGGGCTCCCGAGGGCCGCTCGCGGCCAATCGATGCGGCCCGCGCCCCACCCTGCCGGCGCAGCGTCGCGAAGCGCGCACGGAGCTAGTATACGTGCGTGTCACCCCCCGCGCCCCTCTCGCTCTGACTCTCTCGCACCCTCTCTCTCCCTTCTCTCTCTCTCTCTCTCTCTCTCACTCTCTCTCGCTCCCTCTGCCTTTCTAGCAATACGACCCTGTGCCTCTGCCTCTGGCCTAGAGCGTATACGGATCCCCGCACACATCGGCGGCACGTGGGAGAAAAACCGAAGCCTTAATTGATTATTTTAGCGGAACTCCTGTATTATTTAGTCATATATGCGCGTGTATGTCTAATGCCATATCGCTCGGTCGGCTGGCTCTCCGTGTACATATATATATATATATATATATATATATATATATATATATATATATATATCCATGCATCTGTGGAAAATAGAAAATAGCCAAAAATAAAAAATCATGAAATTCCCCGCAAAGCCTGCGAGATAATTAGGAGGGCCCGTCGACGCGGAATCGCGCGCGTCGTATCGAGGCTAAAACTTCTCGATCCGTCTGCTATTTTTTTTCTCCTCATTTTTTTAGTTCATTTTTCATCTGTTCCTCCCGCGATGCGTTACGCGGCTTCTATTATCCGAATCTCAATGATCGACTTATCCCGTTGCGCCCCTTTAAAAGCGTATACTTCTTATGCAAAAAATTTTGCATTTAATTTTTCCTTTCCTTTTTTTTGTTTTTGTCGTTCGCCCCCTCGTGATCGTTTTACCTCTGCGCGGCCTCTCGTATAATTCGGCGATTCAACCGCCCGCCCAAAGCCATCCCGCCGCCCGCGAGATCTCTCGTTGGGCGTTTCGTTAAAAGCGCGCTTCGTGCATAATAAATATATATGTAGATGCGTGTTTGTGTGTGCGTGCGTATGTACCGTGTACACACGAGGGCGTACGCGCGCTTATATTTCAAGAAGCGCGCACGCGAGTCTGCCGCGGCGGAGCCGTTTGAAACGGCAGCCGGGCGCGCGTCTGCCTCTGCGGCGTGCGCGCCGAGCCGGACGCACGCGGGCACGCACGGATACGTGCATGTAATCACGGGGGCGCATTTGCATAGATTACTGACACCGCGCGGCGAGCGGGAAGGAGCGCGCCGCCGTGCGACCGGGGTAGGCGTTCACCGGGTTTTACGTAAATACACACGATTTTCCGCACTAATCTGCCGCCTCGCGCTATCCGTTCATTATCGCGGCGCTCTCTCGTCCCCCCCCCCACCCCCCCTGCCGCACGCTCGCTGCGCTCCTCGCGCTCCAATTCTCTCAACCTCGCTCGCCGATCGACGCGGACCACCAAGTTTTTTTTTCCTCTCTCCCTCTTTCTTTCGTCGTCGTCGTTGTCGGCGCTCTTTCGCGAGAGTAGCATCGGCGATGCGTCGCGCGACCGTGATTTTTCAATTTTTTCGATTTGCCGACAGATCGATGCGCGCGTTGTTGTCGCTGTTGTTGTTATTATTATTACTATTGTTACGATTATTAATACTCAACTGTAAGGAGGTCGCGAGCTGGACTCGTTCGAGTAATTTTTTTCCTGCGTCTGCGTCGTTCCGTCGCCGCGTGTCGCGCTTGGCCGCGTCGTCGCCGGCTCCCCCGAGCGACGGGGCGCGCGCGACTCCCGCCGCTACGAGCCAAATGCGCTCTCTTCTGTCTCGTTTCGTTTTTCCGAAATAATAAAGAAAAAACACGCGCGCGCGCACACACACACACACTGAATTTCCATTGTCTGGATAGTGGCAAGCGTGGACGAGCGTCGGTTCGCGGCGTACCGCACGAGATCCGCGATGGGAAGGTCGCGCGGATCGTTCGAAAATTCCGAGGCGTAGACGAGGTCTGAGAGGACGACGAGCGAGGAATTCGTTATCGGGACGAATGTCGCGTGTACGCGCGTGTTCGCACGCTCTACACACACACACACACACACAGACACACAGACACAAATACGCACGCACGTGCGCCCGTAAATAGAGATACATACGCAAACGGAACATGTAAGCAGAGATATCAGATTGAAA
>JACCIC010000300.1:235000-340000 GCA_018907035.1 Sycobia sp. Sy_11
TATCAAAGACAAAATTATGGTACGCCACCCTTCCCCAGCTGTTCGGTAACTTTTGTACTCTATCGCCTCTCGTTCCATCGCACCATTGCATTATTATTAACTTTTATACGTATAAGACCAATCATTATCATGAGACAGGAGACAAAGAATTCAAAACGTTCTTCATTCAATTATAATCAGTTAGACAGTACGGATTATAGTACATGCTTTGCATCAATAAACGAATTCAATTCGATTCCACTTGTCGGATCGTACAAACCCCCTCCCCCCTTGATTAAGTCGGTCCATCATACGATTGATTTTATTTTTAAGAAAAATATGTATGCAGTTTTCTTTTTGACAATTATGCATATATATATATATATATATATATATATATATATATATATATATATAGATATAAACATAGATTAGCCGATTAATATAAGAATTGAAAATTCTAGTTAAATGCAAATTAACGCGCGACTCAGTATTTATTGGCTATGCCTGCGGTTTCCGGCGCTGAAATTTACGCAACTAATATATATATATATATATATATATATATATATATATATATATATATATATATGTATATATATAGGCGTGTCATCTCGCCTCACCGTATTGAAATCCCGAAATTTTCTGGGCGGTACAAGCAATCGAACGATTACGCTGGCTACTTCTTGAATTTTTTGGGCCATCCGGCGAATTATTGTACAGTACATTAGAGAAATTATTTTATACGTAGAAAATGAATAAAGATACTAAATTGAAAATTGGGACATTACGATAATTAAGTAAATGTATGTTACCATCGACAATGTGCGAATTATATATTATTATAGTTAAAGCAACTTTGAGAGATACATGAATTTAAAAATGAATAAATCCTCTTTACACAAGAGAAATTTACGTGCTATTTATTTGCATTCATTTATTTGCACGCCATTGTTTCAAAATTACATACCGATCGTATACTTCATCGATATCATCGCTGTCGATCGTATCGTCGATAAGCCAAATCCGATCGACGCACGCAACAAGATCAAGTTTTACCATTTCGTTTTCGAAGAGCCCGTATGAGTGACTCCTGAGAAAGCCGCGGAGAGCGGATCAATCGAAGCGCAAAATATTCTTCCGACCTGTCGATCAGGTACACTGTATTCCATGCGTATACACATGCGAAAGCAAAAACCAAGCGCTTACCCTTTTTGATATCCGCCCTATAAATCCTTGGTAACGGTAATTTTTTGTTCTGCGTCTGTTCTTTTTTCTTTTCATTTTCAATTTTTTTCAAAAGTCCTTCACGTTCGTATAACGACGCGCGCGTGGCGCTATACAGTCGTATATACCTCGAAAAATCCGGTCACGTACGCGAACAAGAAGAAAAGTGCGCGAAGAGCGGGGGGGGGGGAAAGAAAGAGAGAATGAGAGAAAGAAGGACCGAAGAAGAAGAAAAGCAAGGAGACGATCGCTGAGCCGAGCACAAAGTGCGCGAATATAGAAAGACGAGTAGGAGGGCACGTATAGTCGTCGGGCATTCGCGAATGTACGCGGAGATACATATATGCAGTGTACTATCATATCTATATATTATAAGCGAGATATAGTAAGTAATCTATAAGTAAATAAGATAAGTAATCTATATATATCGCAGAGAGTGAGAGGAGGGAGAGAGAGAATGAGAGAGAGAGAGAGAGAGAGAGAGAGAGAGAGACACGTCAGAATTGCGAGAGGAAGGGTAAGAAGTCTCGAAGAGAGGCCAAGGAAAGAGACGAGAGAGAGAGAGAGAGAGAGAGAGAGAGAGAGAGAGAGACGGAGCCGGAGGCGGCGCGCGCGAGCGCGCCAATTCTCGCGTGCCGCGCACGCCAGGATCTCGCGGGCTCTCTGCAGAGTGGCGCCCTCCTAGTAAAGCGGCGAAGCGTTTTCGCGCTAGCGCGAGGATCCAGGATGTGCGACAGCACTCTTGCGATTTTGTCGCCGAGATGGGTTTCTTTTTCTTTGTTTCTTTTCTTTGTTGCGTTGCCGTAGACGGTACACCTTTCTCTCTCTCTCTCTCTCTCTCTCTCTCTCTCTCTTTCTATTTATATATACATATAAAGATGCGATTGAAAGTGGTTCCTCATATTTCACGAAACTGCCGAATTTCTGGACTATTCGAGAGGGCCCCGCGTCAGTTTTGGCTCGAAACGGCGACGGAATTTCATCCGCGCAACATTGACCGCCGGCCGAATGACTCGGAATTTTCCACGATACGTTAATTCCGGACTCGGGGGGGGGGGGAGAGGGTGAAAATCGCATGCGCGCAGGACACGTAAATCTTACGGCACGTTAGCGAACCCAGTGAAATATTATTTACGATTATTTGTGTACACACAGTTTGTAATAGCGCATCGTCGCAGTTTTATTAGCGCGATAGCGTTGAAGTTTCTTCTTTTTGTTTTGCATTTTGACCTAAACATCTATCGTCGTTAATTGTGCATGTATATCTATATATATATATATATATATATATATATATATATATATATATATATATATATATATATATCTCTCTGTGTGTGTGTGTGTGTGTGTGTGCTTGCGTGCGCGCGCGCGCGATATACAACCGCCAATTGATCAAGGCATACATATATGTCTATCTACAATAAATCTCCCCTGTCGCAAGGCGATATATACAATTACAAGGCTAAATCTTCCTTTATAATTAACCGCGTAATCAGAAGGGAAAAATATAATACGTGCGTGTACATAGAAATACGTACGTGTAGAAAATGAAATACTTAATTTTTAGACACGTCGCCTTAAGTGGTCGTAAAACTTCACTGGACTACTTTTTAATAGACAATATATATACGCCAACGTTTATGCATTAGTATTATAGTGATTATTATCATTATCATTATTATTATTATTATCCGCGTAACTTCGGCGAGGAAAATTGATCTATTACACCATGCACTCTATATATGTATATATAGGGAACTTAATAAATTCAAGCATTTATTTACTTATTAGATCGGCGAGCTTGGGATATATATCTATCTATCTATATATATATATATATATATATATATATATATATATATATATATATATATATATATAATCTATATAATGAACTCTAAACGACATTTTCGTGACATATTAAAATTAGTTACGATAAATCATAATCGGCGCCTGTGCCAATGCGCCGCATTATATACCGCACGTGTATAATACAACGGACAGTATATATATACATATATATATATATATATATACATATATATATATATATATATATATATATATATATATATATATATATATAGTGTTGGCAGCATATAACAGTCGTAACAGTCTAGATATTGGCATAGAGGCCAATAAAACGCGGCCGGGTAAAAATCACTTATCGGCCAATATAACATTCATGGCGTTCGTAATTTTCGAAACGATTGCTTTTAACGCTTGGCGGCCCTCCTTTCCGCCTCCCCCTACACCCGGCCCGCGGGTATATATATACGGGAGGTACGGATATGCATATATATATATATATATATATATATATATATATATATATATATAGGCACATTTTCTCATCGTATAATCAGCCTTATGGTAAGTTAATATTTAACGTAACACTTACTTTTGCCGTGCCGCGGCGCGCGTACGGCCCCGCGAAGAAACGAGCGCTTCGCGATGTCTGTCTGTACGAGCGGAAAAGGGACGGGCGCGGGGAGTGGGGACGGGGGGACATAACGCTCCGCGAGAGCCGGCGCGTTCACGAACGCAAACAGAGACAATAATAAGCGGAGCGAGTTACGCGATCGCTTGTATCGGCAAAAAAAACTTACCCGACTTTATTATATATATATATATATATATATATATATATATAAATATATAAATATATATGTTTATATATGAATATATACATATACACTGATAAATAAATATATATAAGAACACCTCTTCGCCGTTACGGTTGTTCTCTCGCTCCTCCTCTGTCTCTTTCCCGCTCGTATATAGGCACTCGACCGAATCCATCCAGCCGTCCATCCCCCTCACCTTCTCTCTCTCTCTCTCTCTCTCTCTCTCTCTCTCCGTCTAAGTTTCTCTTTTTCTTATACGGGAAACGCGCGGTAGAGTCCGTCCGGCCGCCCTGCTCCCTATTGTTTCTCTTCAACCGGTGAAAATCGATGGCGGCGTAATTGGCTTGCCGAGAGCCGATTCTGCCGCGCTGAGAGACAGAGACGGAGAAGGAGGGTCTACACGCAATGCGATCCAGCATAAGGAGGCGCCTCCCTCTCTCGCAAAGCAAAAATTGCCTCCGCCGCGGATATCTATCCTACCGTGACATAGGCGTTAGGAGAGTGCTCGCTCCGATAACCTCTCTTTCTCTCTCTCTCTCTCTCTCTCTCTCTCTCTCTCTCTCGATTCTCCTTGTCGACTGCGTTCTCGAGCCGCGCGTCGCGCGGCGACGACAATCGTTGCCGAGGCCGCGGCCGGTTATTAGACTACACGGCGAGCCTGGCGCTTTATTTCGAGGAAACGGCGACGCGGCTTGAATTATTATTGCGCCCGATGCGCGCCCGAGCTTCCTCGACCCCCCTCCCCTCCTTCTAACAAACCGTCCGTGCTCTCTCGCCGGTTCCCGTTCGATCGCGTTCCCTTTTTGCGCTCGAGCGAGTTTTTTCCTGCTTCCCTCGCCCTCCCCCCCGGCCCCCCTCCTTCGTCGTTCGCCTTCTCTCGACTCTGCTATCTCGAGCCAATGGAGCACCATCGCGGCCTCGGCGACGACGGCGGCGGGCGACGCGCGCGCGCGCGCGCCGGGAATTGGAAATTGAAAAAGTTTCGCAATAACAATTTTCTTCATCTTTTTTTTTTCTTTTTTTTTTTTTCGTCGTCCCGCACGCCGGAGAGCGAATAAAAAGTAAGAGTTGCCCGGTTGAAAGGTTTCTAGGATCGGTAAGAGGAGAGCCCCGTTGTAAACGACGTTCGATATCTCGCCTTATATATATATATATATATATATATATATATATATATATATATATATATATATATATATTAAGCGATAGATATTCCATTTTCTATCCGGAAGTTGAGAGAATAATTTTAGATATCCTTGGTTATTGCGAGATAATAGGGGGGGAAAAAATAAGGCGTTTTTTAATTAATGGGGAGTACAGAAGTAGTAGCGGGCAACGGCAACAACAGAAAAACGCGGAAAATACAACGTTACAAACCGTGGTGAAAACTGAGTCTTTTTTCAATGGTTCCGAAGTTATATTTAACAATTACTGGTTAGAAACAAGCCATTATTTAGGTATTTTTAGTACTTTTTAAAAACTCGCCAATTTAGGCTCTTTGAAAAATAGTTTCGGTTTTTACCATGGGAACACGTTTACTTCTACTATTCAATTTCAAAAACCTATATTTTCATTATTATTTTTGATCCTGACGAGTATGTTATATTATGCACAAAATTAATATTTTAATAAAATATCATTTTTTTTTTTGTTAAAATTACAAACGGTTAATGCACATCATTATTTATTCAATATCATGTTTATTACATTTACCATTAAATAACAGAACAGTTTGTTTTCTTCTAAAACCACTAGCTGCAAAATTTATCAAATCTGTCATTAACATTACATTTTTGAAAAAGTCTTTTTATAGTCCAAGCATAGCTTGATAACAATAAAATTCATTTGTCTTTAATTTCACTATTATTGAGAAACAAGAATATACGTAATTTACATGTAGACTTAAATTCTTCGATGCGGTTGTGACAGCTAGTCACTTTTCAACTTCGCACAAGACTTGGCAATGTATAATGTTAATATAGAGGCCTGACGTATTGATCTACAATTTCCGCACGTAAGTAGTATTTGCTTATGAAGTATCTGGCGCTGCTGAAGTAAAGAAGTTGTCGAGAGGCATGAAACATAAGGGTAAGTATATATAGGTATATAATATGTATAGTTATATAATAAATATATATAATAATAGGTATATAAAGGTATATATATATATACATTTATAAATATATATACATTGTTCTCCTTGACCAAATTATTCAGAACATATATTTAGTTGCTTTGACGAATCATTACGTAATCCAACCTGTCGATGCATATATTGTACACCTGCCTCTGACTCAGTGTTCCACTAAATTCCTGACGCATGTTTATGTGGCAGCCATTTCCGTCTGAAGAATCGCATTACATATGGTCGACTTAGAAGCTGAATTTTTATTGCGTTTGGATCGAAAAGTACCAAACAATAACTGTCCAATACTCCTATATTCCTATGTGCACCAGATGTCAGATACTAATTCAAGATTATCCATACGATCTTTCTTGCTTTCCAGTCTGATTTGATATTGCTCCGAGCAGAGAATTTTGGTATTACGAGCTCGAGAAAGCTTACAAACTAGGCCTTTCATTATTATCTTGATAATAATTGCATGGGCATTTATAGTTTTATCCTAGTTACGGCCTCCTAACATTCTGAAGACCAATCTGGGATCTACCTTCAGCTTTTCAATATCTAGATTTTATGCGAATCTAGACTTTATTAATTCTTAAGATCTGCATCTGAATTAATAAATCCGGTTCAGGCCTTGTCAGCTTTGTGTTAATTAACCGTCTAAACTGCATTCCCATATTAATTATCTTTCAACCCTACACATTGAAATTTTTACCTCAAAATACTTTTTAACCTACACATTCGCTCGGATATTTGACTCTCTTCTTATATGATATTCACTGATCATGTTTTGGTTACAGCGTCAATCATCTGTTCTATACCGAGTGATCCACTGAGATCTCATCTGAAACTGCTTACTTCTCTTCTCCAAAGTCCCCTGAAGAAGACCATGTTAGAGTTTTTTCGTACTTATCAATGACAAGTATTGTCAAAGTTATTCGCATATCCAATATTGAAGATTTTTTCTTGTCGAGCATGCATAAAAAATATAAGATTTAAATGTTGAAAAAAAAGGTGACAATACCCCCACCCTCCGCTGATTTTTACGTCGAACAGGTTTTCCTTTCTCTTCACCTTATATTTCTCTATCGCTTAGTCAACCATTGTCCAGCTTCCAATGGAGTGCGTTCTTCTCGGCACTGGTGAAGCATTGTCAATGGTAATTCTACTGATTGAATTCAAAGCACCTTTACAACTGCGAAGGTATATGATAATTTGATAATCATGATAATTTGCTTAATCAGTGGACTTGCCCATCATGTAGTAATGCTGATAATTCGATGGATGACTAACGCCATTTGTCCTGTGCCAAATACCTATAAGTTTTTGCATTATGTTAAATATGAAGAATACGAGTCAAATTGGTATATAAATTCCTTCACCGAGGCACAATTGCTACCCTTACGTTTTGGGATAAGCGAGCTCCGCGACGTCTCCATGTGCTACCTGTGGATATCCAATTTCGATGCAATCTTGAAGAATGACCATAGCCAGTTTACAATACCGTAGACGTACGCGCCTGACCTGTAACATATTAGAAATGACGTCGTGAGACTCTGGTCTTGTATCACTCGATAAAGCGTATCGCTGATTTCATATACTAATCCCTCCCTAGTAACAATTTGCGAAGCCTCTTTCCTATCGGCGTGCCCACGTATTTCAATCGATTATTTTTGTGAAGTGTACGTATTACCTTTTTAAAAATTGTGAACCCCCAGTATAAATTACTATCTTCCCTCTATTATATCTGCAAAGCTATATCCCATCAAATAAAAGTTGGCCTTCGTAACGAACGTAACGTGATGGAAGATTTAAACATGTTTATTCACAATATAATAATTTATTATTGGTGTAAAACGCTTACTATTTACACAGCTTCTTATCAGCATAAACAATCAAAATTATTCTGTACTTAGAATAATCATTCTTGCTAATTATTACATTGTGAAAAATTAAAGTCCAATCTTTAGTTTTGATACTTGAGGTTTGAAAGTCACATTTTGTTTTCACTTTTCGTCAATAAATGAATACCATTTAAAATCCTATGAATTTTAAATTAAAATCTGAATGCAGATACTATAATTCAACATCCATCGGTTTATTCGGTGTGGAAAATTCTACTCTTAACTCGAACGATCGAGGCCCTACGGTGGCAAGAAAAAGCAGAAATGACGAAAACAGCTCCCCCAGAGAGACAATTTGTGCGACAATCGACGATTGCGCAAGAGCCGTCAATTTCGTAAATTCAATTGTTTTTTTTTCGCCCACGCGCGGTTCTAATAATTTTTTCCATAAAGCCGGTTCGCTGCGCTAAACGACACTATAAAATCGGCATAAATCGACGTCCATTACAATATGTTATATATATAAATATATATATATATATATATATGTATGTATGTATGTATGTATGTATGTATGCATGTATGTATGTATGTATAACGCCCAGAAAAAGAAAATGTAATTTTTGTTTTTTTCTGGCCAGAGTACGGGAAGCGCATTTATACTGTGTATCTGTATGAGTATATATATATATATATATATATATATATATATATGTGTGTGCGCGCGCGCGCGCGTGTGTGTGTGTGTGTGTGTATGTGTATATATACCGGATGGAAAATACGGAATATCTACCACGGGAAAAGTCCCAGAGGAGACCCGGCGTGCGATTACGCTTGTTATACACGCTCGTGCGCTATACACGGGATAAAAATGCACGAAGCAAATAAGGCGTAAACGTCTAACGGCGAGCCTCTCTTTCTCTGCTTTCTTCTCTTACCCCTCCCATCCCGGCCCGGCTTCCTTTCCGCCTGTCCTCCTCCATATTTTCCCTTGGATTACACACACACACACACACACACACACAGATAGATAGATAGATAGATAGATAGATAGATAGACGAGTCCTGCGACCGTCCCGCGGCCCCGTGAACATCCACTTTTTGCCCCCTAATTCCCGCTCTCCATTACCAGGGATCGCTCGTCCGAGACATCAGCGGCGTCATAATCTCTATAGCGGATAGCGCCTCAGCGGCGACGACGACGCGGATGCCGCCACACCGCGACCGCTTTTCTCTCTCTCTCCCTCTCTCTATCACTCTCCCTCACTCTCTCTCTCTCTCTCTCTCCTTCTCCCTCTCTCTCTCTCTCTCTCTCTCTCTCTCGCTCTCTCGATTTTCCCCGAACGGGCGCGAGATTAATAAATACGTCCGCGCGCAATAATTTCCGCGAAAGCCCGTGAGCGCGCCTTTCTCGCGGTCCGACACAACTCTCTCGCCGGGCGCGCGGACTCTCGGCGAGAGCAGCGGCGTTGCGGGGTTAGGCGACGAAGTGGAGTGGCGGGGGAGGGGAAGGGGGGGGGATGGAAGGCAGGAGATATACCGATCGCGGCTTAATGGGCCCGTCCCGCGCACCTAGCGGTACCGTATCGGGTGCACCGTGCATCGGTCGGCACCGGGGCGAGATCTCGCCTCCGCCCTCCCCTCCTCTGGCACTCCGCCCCTCGCCCGCCGGCCGGTGCCGGCCGTATAATGCGATACCGCGAATCCCGCGGTGCCGGGACGGATCGGGGCGCGGGAGCATAACGGTTTATTACACGGCGCGCGGTCCCGCTGACGCTTTCTCTCTCTCTCTCTCTCTCTCTCTCTCTCTCTCCTTCCTAGAGCTTTTTCTAGATTTGGTCGATTCTACTGCTATTGTTGTTGTTTTGTTGTTGTTGTTGTTGTTGTTGTTTCTTTTTTTTTTTTTGTCTTTTTACGCTTTTTCCCGTTGACTTATCAGACCGTTCGGTTCGCGGGGCCTCTTTATGTCGCTGCGCCGACGATCGGGCCCATATACTTGCCACTCCGCTCGTTCGGGCTGAATTCGCGCGACCCCGGCGAGGAGTTCCGTGAATTGATGCCGCGAGTATATATACAGTATATGTGTATATATCTGTATGTATATATTACAAGCACGCCTTGTTTCTCTATTTCTTTCTGTTTCTTTATTTTTTTCATTTTTATCAAGGAACATAATCTATTCCGTGATAACAATGCTAAAGTCGCGATTGTTCCCATCTACGTCTACATATACACGTTTATATATATATATATATATATATATATATATATATATATATATATATATATATATAAAAGTTGTGTGGGAATTTCGGAGGAGCTGTACGTATAGAGAACGAGAGAGAGAGAGAGAGAGAGAACCAAGGTGCGTCTAATATGGAAAAATATGTGTATTGCAGCAAAACGTCCAGCGAGAGCAACGCGCGCGCGAGATCTCGCCAGATAAAGATGGTATCTCCGAGGCATGAAAATTGTAATTACACAGCTCGTGCGCTCGCTGCAATCTTTGACGTTGTATGAATTTCATTACTTGTAATATAATATAAGAAGTCTTTGGGATCGGCGAGTGCGAGAGATTAATACTGGCTACAATAATATTGTAAGATATGATTTTCTATACATTTTTCAAAATGATAATTGACAGATAAAAAAAAACTGATTCGGACCCGTTACTTTTTTATCGACAAAAATTTTATTATAATATATAAAGTTGAAAAAGAAGTGCCGACAGCAAGTGCTGTGATTGTCAATCATATAGATACCGATTTGATGTCTAATATTAGACTACTTGTATTCTATAAAAAAAATTGAAATATATGCTCTATGTATTATAAGAATTCGCTCGTAATATATATTTATATATGTATATATAACCAACAATAACAATGCAGAAAGCCATCATTATCATCGATGCAAAAAGAATTGTCCGAGATATATATATATATATATATCCGTTATAAAATCCAACTTGTCCTACTGCTGCATTTGAATGGCCGCGCAATTTATATCGCGATAAATATCGCGGTATTCTAGAAAAATCATCCGTGACCTCGATATTAATAAAAATTTTCTTGCGCGCGCGAGAAGCGCGCTCGCCGACATTTTTTGCCATATATACTGTATACAAACGTTGAAAAAAGAGGCAGGAGAATTATATATACTTCTATATATATATGAGCGCTGCAAATACTTAGAAATATGTATAGATATGTATATATAGAGTGGATCTGGAAACAAAAGAAATAGCGAGCTCGGCAGGAATCAAGGAGAAGTTGATCAAAAAATTTCCGTCCGCCTCGTCGTTCTTGTTTTGACGGAGAGCAGAGGCGGCCTGCTCTCCTCCGCGCAGCCTCGATACGCTCGGCTCTCCGGCGAACGGCCGCTGTCACGGTGCGCAAAAGTCCGAGTATCGTAATACCGATGCCGATCTAGCTGGGTATAAATACTATATATATATATATATATATATATATATATATATATATATATATATCTGTGTGTTTACAATATCACGATTATGTAGTATTTAGATACAACTAACATGCAGCATCCCGTGACAAAATTATCCGCCATGTATCCCCGGTAGAAGCCGGATTCTTTAGTTAGTAATACCGCTGATGTGCCGACAAACTTCCATTGCTCGCTATACATCCACGTACGATGTATCTCTAATTATTTATCGTGGTGATAATATTCTAATTATCACTTTATCGAATACAGTTAGATTTACTTAACTTTTGCCCATCCAGTAAAGTTCTTCGGGTTCTCCAGTCGTGATCGTGCAATGTATCCGGAGGTCAGCCTTTTGCATTTTTCGTCTGGCAAGAGTAAGGAAAGGATAGGAATGTCGATCTGCTTAAACAATCGTTATTTTGCCTTATCCGGTGAGAAGTTACGATCTACTTATCTCGATCACGAGCAATAGTTGATAATCCTTGCTTTGGTTACTACACAATTGTCACGTATATAATTGTTTGAGTTTGCTTCATATATGAGTAAAGTTTTCGATTGGAGTCCCCGATCAGGTCAGGTGCTCTATTAAGCCAAATAAAAGTACGCGGATAATTCATTTGTATGCGAATAAGGTAAAATAAAAAAATATCGAAAGCAATCCTAAAAACTCCGAATTTTAATTTAATTATTTCCAATGAATTTCGATATTTCAAAGCATTGAATACTGTTCTTACGTTGGAAATAAATATTGATACAAGAAATGTGCATACGTACTTAATGTAAACGAATTTTTGTTTTCTATAAAATCCATTATTCATATTTTTATTATCGCTTTCTGCGAGTTCGTACTTTAAATTTTTCGTTTTTTAATTGAATTTAAAATTGCAAAAAATTTCGAGTTCAAATAAAAATGTTTTGAATTGATTTTATTAAGAATTATCGAGATATCAACTACGGTTTGGCATGCCAGAATCTAGTTAGAGAGTTCTAAAAAATATCGGTATTACAAACGCCGTAGAATCGATGAAAGGATTTCCTTGCTGGATTTCAATCGAAGATAGAGATTGCACTGGATCCCTCGAGGATCCCATATTGAACTTTTCACGCGACATGTGTACCGAAAACAATTTCTCCTATAACAAGTAAATATTTCCTTGTTTCTTTTTGGCGAAGCAAAGTGTTTTCTGAAATTAAAAAAAAGACGACTAAAAATGTATATAAATGTTATATATTTTATGACTACTAATCACGTACGCCGCGAATGCGTTAGAACTGGGATTTCTGTTTGAACATTCAAAACGTCCAATATATCTCGAGGCTTTCGAATATATTCGAAACTCGCGAGATAAATCGAACTTATCCAAGCCGTTCGATTGCTCGGGAAGTTCGAGTTATTCGAACAAATTATTTCTAGCCATGGCGCTGTATATATATGTGTGTGTGTGTGTGTGTGTGTGTGTGTGTGTGTGTGTGTGTGTGTGTGTGTGTGTGATTTTGAGATCAATAACTGAATAATTCGAACGGCTCGAACAAGTACTCGAACATCAAGAAAGTTCCATACATACACAGCTACAAAAAAAAACGAGTCGTCGATCTCCTCCTCTTCTCATTATTATATATACGCGCGAGCGCATGCAAACGCTTCGCGCGCGTTCTCGAATCCCGCAAACCAGAGTGGTGCAGATGTATAGAGATAGTGAGAGAGAGAGAGAGAGAAGAGAGAAGAGAGAGAGAGAGGGAATATATATATAGGAAGAGGCAGTGAGAGGGAGGTTGAAAGAGCGAGAGAGAGAGAGAGAGAGAGAGAGAGAGAGAGAGAGAGAGAGAGAGCGAGAGAGAAGCTGGCAAGGACAGCCAGCGATTACTGGCTGAATTAGGGGAGGGTGCGCGCGCTTGGCCGTCTCGGCCGCTGGCTCTGCCTCGGTCCCGCGCTTATATTATGCCTGCCGCGCGACCGGGCCGTCCGGCAAACTCCGACGGGCTTTGGCCGCATTATATCTACGAGAAGAGGCGAAACGGAACGAGAGAGAGAGAGAGAGAGAGAGAGAGAGAGAGAGAGAGAGAGAGAGAGAGAGAGAGAGAGAGAGAAGGGGAGGGAGAGAGTCGAATAAATAATTCAGACGGCGTATTCCCAGAATCTCGAACGGACGAACGAACGAACGAACGAACGAACGGAGGAAGGAACGAACCGGGCGAACGGGAGGAGGTAGGAGAACGGGCGAGAGTTCAACGCGACGGGAATTTTCATTTTTCGGGAGGAGCTTATACTGAGATGAGAGAGAGAGAGACATAGTCTAGAGTTGAGTCGCTGATGGTTTCTCGTTCTTTGTATATATATATATATACACGTCACCTTATCTTTTTCTCTCTCTCCCACACGATCTTTCTCTTCCCGTCGTTGTTTTATCCCCACCAACTATATATATGTATGTATATTATTACAGGTATACTATATACGTATATCTATTATATATATATATATATATATATATATATATATATATATATATATATATATATATAATATAATATATAATATCGCCGATGCGATCTTCCCGAAACCCCCACCCCTCCCACGAAACCGCGTATAAGAAGCGAGTGTTATGGAAGTCTCTTGGATTATAACATATAGATAGCAGTGAGCGCCTGTTCACCAGTATACAATTTTTCTCCACCTCTCTCTCTCTCTCTCTCTCTCTCTCTATCTCTTTGGCTGGAGAAGAAAAAATCCTTTTCGACGCAAAATTTCAACTTTCGATAGGTGTGTGCGCGCGTATGTGTGTTTGTTTGCGTGCGTATGCAGGTATGTATGCTTTTGTGTGTGAAAGAAAACGAGGACAACCGGGCGAACGAATGCAAATGAGTCGCACCGAAGGGCAGGGTATGTACAATAAATTTTTGGCCGCGCGCAATTTTAATTTTTTTTATTTTTTTATTTTTCGTTAATTCTTTCTGCTCCTTCTTGCTCTTCTTCATCGTCTTCTCCTTCTTCTTCTTTCGTTCTTCGCTCTCTCTCTCTCTCTCTCTCTCACAGTCCCCTTTTCACCCCGCTCGCTCGCGCGCGCGCGCGTATGCACGGCGAAATAAGTTTGTTTACCGTTGCGGCCGCCGTTAACTGTCCAGTTTACGAGACGCCCGGACATAATCGATTTTTTTTCCACAATGCTCCGCAATTTGTTAAACGGTAGCCTCGCGCGTCGGCGACGGGTCTGGGGGTTGGTCCACACGGCCGAGGGGGTCGTGGGGGGAGAGGGGGAGAGGCAGCGCGCCTGGGGCCCCGTGCAGGATCGTGGGACGCGCGAGCGCGGGCGCGAAAGACAATACGCGCCGGCTTATTGATTTTTAACCGGCGAGCGCGCGCGCGCGCGCACAAGTAACATGTTTATCGCCGTCTTTCCCTCTGAATTTGGGCCTTTTAATCATGAACAAAGACAACAGGCACGACAGAGGGCGTATGAAGTAAAGAGGCAACGTCGACGGCGGTATAATCGAACGCTGATGCCTTTGAGCGGGATAAAAAATTTCATAAATATACCCGACGCGTTCTCTTATGAAAATGAAAAATTTTTCTTGGCTGTATATGTGCATGATTATATATACACCTGTGTATGTGTGTGTATGCTCGCACGCGCGTGTGTGTACTTGTAATGTACTCTTTTCATACACTTATGCTATTGTACATCTTTCACGACAGCCTAATTATAATCGATTTTCTATTGAATTTAAATTTTCTTAGAAAAGTCACAATTTTGTTATTTTAAATAAATAAAGTCATTGTAATTAGTCTCGTCTACTCGTAAGCAACTTGAACAGTTGAAAGAAATTAAATCTCGAAAGTCCCCGGCTTTCTTTTAAATAAATGCGATAGCGCGATTTCGCTTTTTGGCCGAGAAATATACGGCATTGATTAAATATTTAAAAAGACTGTTAATCGACGTTTCAGTATTTGGTTGCCCTTCTCGCTGCAATTTAATTGCGCTTACGTTTTAATGCACAGATTACGAATTGATTTGATGAAGAATCAACGAATTTGAGATGAAATTTATTAGTACTGTATAATAATTCGTCGATTCTCAAATGTTAAAAGATAGTGTAAAATATACAAATGTACATCTATTCGTTTTTAGAATTCATCTGACATTTTAAAAGTAATGCATATTGGTTATAAAATTATCATAATTTATATATATATATATATATATATATATATACCGCTTATTATTAGTAAAATATAAAATCATTTAAAATTATGCGGCACTTCGTTTTAAAAGGTAAAAATCCGATAAACTATATAGCCGCCCCTATGGATCGCGTATTAAAGTTATATCGATGCTTTTTAAAGTTTATCAGCGAGCGCCGATATCGATTTAACGAAGTGTCCCTGGCGCGTTATTTTAAATTATTCGTAGGAAGTAAAATTTTATCCGTACAATCGCGCAAGACGTCGGTCTCGCTTTGAATTTTATCCCTAGACATTTTTGATTCGGCCGTTATGGTTTGATAATTTATTGAATTTTCTTCCCTCACCCCCCTCCCCCCCTCGGCATCGTATCGCTCAACGATCCTGGACTCGGACTAACTAAAATCATCGATTTTCGTCCGGCTATTATGCTTTTGCCGTATCTCTTGATGTCTCGTGCAGTTTCATAATTCGAAGTTTCAAATGAAAATTCGAGGGGAAAAAAATTCTTTTGTTAATTTCCATTTATGCGGTTTGTGTTTCCGATAAATTTAAATATAGATAAAAAGTCGCATAATGATTGCCTGAAATAATATTATAACTCGCTACTGACACGCGGACTTTTAATCGAAGAAAGAAATATTCTTTAAAAAAAAAAAAAAACAGAAATACAATTTGGACGATCGACTTGATACAAAATAATTTTTAAGTAACTATATCGTTCAGTAATATAATTGCTCCTACAAATCTCCACTTTACGTTGCACAAGAAAGACCTGGAAGATAGAATTTTTTTTTCATTAAACCGACAATTATACAGGATTAATTTACGATCTACATTACAGTTGATGGGAGTCGCTGGCTACAATTCATCATTATACGTAAATCGCGCCCAATTATTCATCCCAAATATATATATATGTGTGTGTGTGTGTGTGTGTACGCTTACAATGTGCGCAATATATAATACATAAGGTTCGGGGTCGAAGACAAAAATATCTATAATACAGTACTCCTTTGGGGGGGGGGGAAGAAGCCAGGAGTTTGCCGGCCTTATTATAAACCGAAAGAACCAACATGCCGTACAGGGTGGGGATGGGGCGAGATTCCGCCATAAAGAACGCGAAGAGGAGGCGAAATGCATTGGGTTTGGTTGCGGTGGGAGAGGGGGGGGGAGGAGAGACGGCCGCAACGAGCGAGCGCGAAGGACACGCGTCGCACGGAAAAAGGAGTCCAAGGAGGGGCGGGGGAGGTGGTGGTCAGTATATACGGTCCAATAAGGCTCGATACATATAGGACGGCCCCATATATACTCGCCAATTTATGCGCGCCGAAACTTATTTAAAGGACTCGTTTAATGCGCGGGCGACCCGGCGTATGCGCCGTCTCTTCTCCTCCCCCTCCCCCCCCATTCGCCCGCTGTCCGTACGCAGCAGCCTCCGTGTATTTTTACATGTATACAGCTATATATGTATATATATATATATATATATATATATATATATATATATAGTATGTATATAATATTTAGCGACAATATTTTAAAATTCCTCGTATCTAATGCCCAGCGATGCGCTCAACCTACATATTTATATACATTATGGAATAGATAATGTGCGCGCGCGATGCGCATCGGCGGTCGTGTTGCGGCGTCGGCCGTGCCGCCGCTCAAGCGAAGGGATACAGTAATACCGCGACTGTGTATATATATATATATATATATATATAAGAGAAGCGTCGCCGTGGGACGCGGGAGGGAAGGGATTTTTCTAAGAATAGTAGGGAAGAAGGCGAATCGCGCGATGCGCGAGGCGTAACGACGAGCGGGAGGAGGACAGAGAGGGAAGGGGAAAATGAGAGAGAGAGAGAGAGAGAGAGAGAGAGCGTGTGAGAGACAGGGGGAAGGCGGCTTTACCGCTATGGTGGCTATGCTCCAGACCATATATATATACATATATAAGCTTGGATTTTCGAGGCATGAAATTCCATATACCTTGGATCGACTGGAATTTCTTTTCTTATTTTTCCTTTTTTTTGACTTTTGTAACAAACAAATAATAAAGTTGATAAAAATGAGCAACGCGAATTTAAGAATTTATTAAAATATTTTAATGAAAGAAATACTTTTTTTTTCATTAATTTTGTTGTTGATAACCTTGAAAATGATTATTGAAAGCAAATAAATAATTTATATATTATTTATTATTCAAATAGATCTTTATTGGAATCTATTACAATTCTCATAAAGATTTTCTTGTTTAAGTGTAAAATTAAAATTTACAAAGATGGAGAATTTGGACATTATAAGAGAATGTCGATTCGACATTCTCGAATAGCCGAAAAGACGTGTTTTTTAAGGGATCTGAAATAAAATAAAAATTATGATATCGCCCCTACTTAAATATTCCGAAGTACAGACGATTCGAAAACGATAATAAATGAAATTACTAATTTTCCGCTTAGATTTAAATTAAATTACTAAATTACTAATTACTAAATTACTAATGCTGACGGAAAGATACGAATGAAGTATGAGTAAATTTTTTAATCGAGAAATCTTGCACAAATACGTGGATTGGCTATACTTACTGTATAGAATGAATAAGTTGATTTTAATCTTTAACAAAAGCTAGTTATCATTTTCAAAGTAAAACCTGTAAAAATGTGTATTCCAAATCACTGGAACAGGTATCCTCGGAATTTAAGACTAGTACGGAAAAAAGCTATAAGATGTATATCGATTAAAGGCCTACAAGCGTCTATACCTTCGTTGACCGTATGCATCTAAAGTATCCATTATATTATATGTATATATTCCAAAGAAATCGGAATTTCGTTGATAATTTCCTACATTATACAGAACTTATAAAGTGGCTCTTAGCTGGAGGATCCGGACTCTCCTTTTGGCAACGAGGGCCCCGTACGTTTTTTGTTTCATGTAAGCCGATTGAAAAATTTACTTATATACACGATCGACTAAAAATATATACAACATACGAGTAACGAATCGATGGTAATTCTCAAATTGTGATCGTCACGTGACCAGACCATTTTATCTATATCTAAGAGAAATTCGTATATTTAGATAATTTATTCGTGTAAGATTATTCAAGAAAACCTATCCGAACTTCTATTGCTGGATTCTTGATCGCGATTGAATTTTACATATATATACATACACGTGTGTGTGCGTGCGTGTGTGTGCGTGCGTGTGTGTGCATACTCCTTATCTCCCCCTCGCTTACCTGGATAGAAAATTTCATACGTCGGAAGAAAAACAAAATTCCTGCATAACGTCCGCCCCTATTATACGAACGAAACGAAGAATCGTGCGCGCACGATGCTCCCGAAGCGTGAGAGAGAGAGAGAGAGAGAGAGAGAGAAAGAGAAAGGGAGATATACAGAGAAAACGTGGCATCGCCGAATATAAGAGGAGACACGCTCGAGACATGGCGGACGGCGATTTGCCCGCGCAGCCCTCATCGAGGCTCCAATGCGCAATCCTCAACGCATATATATATATATATATATATATATATATATATATATATATATATACGTAACCATACGGACGTCTTTTGATCTTTTATCCATATATACACACACACATATACACGTTCATTTTTCCTTCCCCCTCCCTTTGCGCTTGCTCTCGCTCTCGCCCCTTGTACGCATATCTTCCTTTTGCGTGCGGGGCGATGCACGCACATGTATATAATATATATATGTCAACCGGTTTAGGAACTTTCCTCTTTGCGCGCCAGCACCCGCTCCTTCTACATATATATATATATATATATATATATATATACATGGCGTTCCGGATGCATCGGACCATCGCGCCACTTCGTTACACATAAACGCAATAAGGACTGCCGAGCCGCGTATGCCGGCGGCGGCGCGGTGATTCGCCGGCCTCCTGTTCCTCCGCCGGGTTCCTGGGACTCGCCGGCGATTCGGTGACGCCGTCGCTCCCTACGGTGCATACGCGCCGCCTCGTGAAAGTTGCCGCGCGACGCGTCGCTCTTCTCCGTGTCGTCGGACGGGGCGGCGGGTGGGGGTAAAGAAAAAAACCCGCCTCTCCTTTGGCTCGTCGATTTATTTTTGGACGCGGGCGGCCGATACGGGCGCGCGAGAATTTGTCCGCGCGCGCGCGCGCACACACACACACGCGCGCACGGATGATATATAAGAGAAGTAGGCTACCAGCGACGCGGCTTCGCATCGCGACCTGCTGTGTAGGACGAAGTTCGCGAAGTTCTTTTTTTTCTTTTATTTATTTATTTATTTATTTTTTTTTTTCGTTTAGCCCCGAGTCGCGCCGCTCCGCGGCTAATTGGCAAATTCCAATTGGGGCTTCGACGAATTCGCGCTCGTTGCGCCTTCGACGAATTAATCCCGATCGTGAATAATTGGCCGCGCGCCGAAAAATTCGCTCAATTGTTCGAATTCTGACGATTCTGGAACAAAAAAAAAAAAAAGCGAAAAAGAAATTTTACCGACGAATCGATGGACGGTCTCACCAATGGACTCGGCGCAGACGGCACAGTCGCGCCGCGCGCAAGCCACGGCTTATAATCGTACGGATTTTGCCGATGCAATATTAGGATATAACGATGATGGACTTTTCGTCGTTGCTATCGGTCGGGCGTTATCAATGTTTTACAAACGATTCAAGGAACAATCCTTGTTGCGCAAAGACTCGTTATCGTGGACATTCTACGCTTCGCCGAGTGTTCACCGGAGTTCGCCGAATGAGTAAAAATTTCGTTCCGCTCCGGGCCAACTTAATATCGTACACATGACGTTCGGCACTAGATCGGGCAACTTTTAACAAAATCTCGCTCTGATTTTGAGTAAAAGTTTTTGAACAATTTTCGCGTATCCGAACGAGGCAAGTTCTCGGCCCTTGCTAAAATTCGCCCCGCCGTTCTTCTGTAACTCGACAAAATTTGAAGTTCCAAATTAAAAATGAATTATTCCAATATCGTCGATTGTTTTTTTTTTTTTTTTATGTAACAAACTAATAAAGATGCCTATTATCAGAATAAAAAGTAAATAAATAAAAATATTTATTGGTTCACTAGAAATTCGTAGACATGCTGAAAGTTGACGAAATTTACTGAACGTTTATAACTTCGAGATATCTCTGGTGACCCTAGATAGTAGACAGTAATATACATATAGATGTATGTATAAACGTTTAACAATATGAATATTATTATGTATTACATTGTAAACTGAGAAAGAGAATCATTGAATTACGTCCCTCCGACAGATCTCATCACTGTGCTAATTATGTTACTCTGTGCACGAACGTCGATAACCAAATGTTCATTTTAATTCTTTAAATGACATTTTCTCTATGCATTCATTGAGTTTCGAAGATTCATCATTACAGAAATCGAGGCGCTAAATACATTAGGGAATTTTATTCGTATCGGGAAATATCGGGTACGTTCGTCAAATATGCAACGAAAGATTCGACTAAGATTGTTCACAACGTGAAAAATTTCATAAACTTCAATAGAGAAAAAGTCTGTAAAAAGTAAAAAAAAACGTCTGTAAAAAAAACGCTGTAAAAAGTCCTACAGTCAAATCTTGCGTCGCGTTGCGCGGACTACGGCGCCAAATTTTACTTCGAGAGTCCCCCTTAAGCGAGATCTACGTATGTATACGTATATATATATATATATATATATATATATATATATATATATATATATATGTACGGAACGTAATAGAATAAAATTCAAATATAATAACAATTTCATCCCCTCGCCGTCTGTAAAGGAGCTCGCCCCAACACCCAATCGTGCTTCTATGCATCGTGGCACGAGTGAAATTATTATTACTATTTATGAATTTAAAGCATCCTAATGTGTATATATATATATATATATATATATATATATATATATATATATACATATGTATATTGCATATATACGTATATATAATATATATGATGGATATACAAAGGAATATAATTTCGCCGGCAAAGGGAGCGTTCTCGTCGCCGGGCCTTCCGTGGGGTTGGGCAAACAAGAAATTATTAGACGTTTAATAAAGCAGTAACCAAGGACGAGCGACATATATAACACGTATAGGTATAGAAAGATCCTGCCTACTTGAGAGAGAAAAGGAGAGAGCCAAGATATGTATATATATATATATATATATATATATATATATATATATAGAGAGAGAGAGAGAGAGAGAGAGAGAGAGAGAGAGAAGAGAGAGAGAGAGAGAGAGAGAGATAGAGATAGAGAAAGAGAGACGGGTATATACGCGAAAGGAAGAGCGAGAACCGGTTGCCAATACCATCGCCGACCATCGCGCATCTCCCGGCCTATACGAGCGGCGAAACGGGTTATTAAAAAATATTATTTACTTACAAATCTTTACAATCTCGTATACACTGTATATATACCTCGCTGTATAGCGCGGAGAGCGCGCGGCCCCCTCCTCATCCCCCTCCTCCTCCTCCTCCTCGTCTCTATCCCGCGGCACATTAGAGCCGAGAGAGCCTAGAAGTTTCTGCGCTAGTTTATTGCATCCTGAGAGAGGGGAGGGGAGAGGGAGAGAGAGAGAGAGAGTCAGAGAGATAAAGAGAGAGAGAGAGAGCGAACGCAGGTTCCGCCCGCGAATACGAGGGGCAAAAATCTCAATAAGCGGATTATGCGTTAGTTGTCATCGTCCATTTTGAAGAAGCGCATTCCAAGGATTTCTAGCCTCGTATACATATATATACAGTATACGCACACGCTAGCGCGCGTTCTCTCTCTCTCTCTCTCTCTCTCTCTCTCGGTTTGAATGCTGCTTTTATAATCCATTGTCGGGTCGAGTCGCGTTTTCTTCTATTTTGATAAATAAATCAGGGTTGTAAATATGGGTACAACTAAGTATAAATACCCCTACATATAGTCATTAATTCCAGAAGCGGTCTGGCGTAGTATTTAGATTTTTTATGCTCCTCTATTGGTTTCGCAAAAAAACCGCAAGGATTTTTATAAGAGTCCCCCCCCCCTTTTTTTGGAAGACGCGTAAGAAATTTTTAATTCTTATCTCCTTTTATTTTCGGATTTATACGTGAAAGAAAAAATATCACACGAAGAAATATGCGGAGGATTTGCATAGATGTGCTTAGAGACCGAAGCAACAGTTTTTTCTTTGACACACTAGCGTTAAATCTTGGGCAATTTCGAAATTGAATAGCTAGCGAAGAAACAAGTGTATCCCGGTGCTTTTTTGTTATAAATACGCGCAAAAATCAGTCATTACGCCTATACGGCCCTGTCTGTCAAACTAATTATTAGCTGCTGTCCGTAGTCAATACAAACAATATAAATTCTACATATAATACCGACACATCGGTTTCGATGCCCCAAAAATTAATTTTACTGATTTTTCGAACACGTACGAATTCGCGTATTAATCGACTATTCGCCAAAGGGATGAAAACAATTTTTGCCTCTCCTTTAGCGCAATAATTTTATTTTCTCGCTAATAAAAATTTGTAATCCGACAGCGACGACAATGGGGTTGAATTGACGATATACAATAATGTGTGTAATATTATTTCATACTAGAGCGCGATGCTCGCGATATATGTTTTCTTTATCCTCGCTTTTATCGTATTTTCACCTCTGCATTAGACCGCGATCGTGGAAACGTATATGTATATACAGTATATAGTACTGTACTATAGTTCCTAATGGAATTACCACGCCGTTCTGCTCACACCTCCGAAAGGGAATAAGGGGGAGTGGGTGGGGGAAAGAAGAAATAGATTTCGACGCAGGCAAACGTGTATATATATATATCTAGCCACGGAGAAGGAGCAAAAAGGAAGTCAAGTTAAATAAAAGCAAACCATTCGATTCACCCTCTTCGTGCCTCCTCCCCTCATCAATCTCTCTATCCCGCTCTCTCTCTCTCTCTCTCTCTCTTCCCTCCTATATCTTTCTTTCCTTACAGCGAAGTAGCCAGAAACCTTCCACCCCCAGCTAAATCCCCCGAAACTACACACGCTCGGCTTTTTCCTCTCTCTCTCTCTCTCTCTCTCTCTCTTCTCGTTTCCACTGAACAAAAATCTAACAAGAGAGAGAGAGAAAGAGAGAGAGAAAGAGGGATAGAGAGCGAGAAAGAGTATTTTCCTCTCTCTGTATAATATAGAACGTCCTCGGGAACGTCCCCTTTTTGGCCATCGGCCAACTACTCGTCGACCCCTCGCTGTATTACTTACTTCGCGTATATACGAAGCACGAGAAAGTGCAAGAGAGAAATAGAGAAAGAGGCAGAGAGAGAAGAGAGAGAGAGAGAGAGAGAGAGAGAGAGAGAGAGAGAGAGAGAGAGATGAAGGGACAAGCGAAAACTCACGGGGCACGCATGCATCAGGGTATATATATATACTTGCCGTGCAGTAGCTGTGACGGAATTCAATCTTGACGAGAAATTTAACGAGGCGGGGAAAAAAGATGGTAACTATATGGATAATACGTATAGGCTATGGATGCGCAGCTCTGTTGTTTTTTTCAAGATATTATAATTCAAGAATATGCAGTACCGTCCAGTCTTACAGATATTCTGGAATGTAAAATTCGATAAATCCTGTTTATTACATCAAATTAGATACATTACAAGGAAATAAGTCGATTTTCAAGATTATAACGATAATGGGCGCTGTTGCCCGGTATTGTGGTGTCGAGCTGGAAGGTTATTTTGGAACTCCTGTCGAAATTTCATATAATGCGAGTATATAATATATACTTCAGATATATTTCGTACATAATTTTCACAGTGCCATTCTTGATACACTTTTTGACCATTATGCCATAAAAAATCTGCCTTTTTGAGAATGTATAGACGAAATTTCCGATTAACAATGAAAATTCCGAAGGAGTCACGCGTCGGAATGAAAATAGAGGGATAAATGCGAGACGAATGCTGGTCTTTATAAAAGCACACACGTACGTTCTTCGACTCAGTTCTTCGGTTGCCTTTCAAATTACGCGAAACCTAAGTTCTGAATAAAAAGGATTATTTCTACTCAACCAGCTAGTTATCAATGTAATTGGCACGCTTTTCAAAAATTTCATTTATTATAATGTTGTAAATAAATTTTACGAGTTACCATTGCTGAACGAACGGATTAATCTGAAGAGAAAAATCTATCAAAATCATGTTACTTCGGCAACCGCAATTGCCTCGCATACAGCCTGCACTTTGCCAGCTTTATTATAAGAAAATATTTAATACTTGCGCGCTGACATATAATAATATCTATGGATAACGTATTATGTACGTCGCGTGCTCCGTACGCTGGTCACATACTGAGAGATCAAATGTATATATATATATATATATATATATATATATATATATATATATATATATACTCGCCTCTAATCTAACACCAGCCATTGTAATAGAGTCGTCGGCTATTCGGCGACTACACCGCGGACGAACATCACATTGGGTTTCGTTCTATACGCGGCGCGTATAATAAGCGAACATAGGAGGGAAAGACGGAGAGTGAGCGAGAGAGGGGGGGGGAGAGGAAAAGAAAACGGGAAGGGCGGCGCGCGCGCGGCTCTCGTCGGGGGCGGAAGATTTCGACTAGAAAGTGCCTCTTTCATTCGTTCTCCGATCTCTCTCTCTCTCTCTCTCTCTCTCTCTCTCTTCTCCGGGGACGGGCGCGTTCGCCGCTGGCACGCACGCTAATAGATCGTGCCCGGCGACCCGCCATTTTCAGATTCCGGGAACTCGCGCTCCGTGCCGTATACAGCGGCGGCCGTGGCATTATATATCGGCGGCTATATAACTGCGACGATGGCGCGCGCGCGCGCGATCCGAAAGATTTCCAGGGTATAGAGAGGGAAAGAGAGAGAGAGAGAGAGAGAGAGAGGAGAGAGAGAGAGAGAGAGAGACAAAGATCGCTGTGACGCGCGCGTGCTTGGCTCTCCCGCATGTGTGGATTTGTATCACGTAGAGCGAGAGAGTGAGAGAGAGAGAGAGAGAGACACAGAGGAGAGAAGCACGATCGTTTATATTATAATATGGCGGAGAGGGAATGGGTGGGCCGAGGGGAGCGTTTCGCACACGCGCGGAATGGTGGAGAGCCGAGAGCTGAATATAATATTACGGATCGCGCGGCGCGAACGCGGAGACGCGGGAGCGCCTCCGCGTGGGAATCGGCCGCGACGATCCCCCGTTTTCGCGAAGACGGGATTGTGAAACGAAGAGATATTTTCGGCTCGTTCACCTGCGCCACCACGAATTACGTCCTCTCCTGCCTCGCGCTCTCGCTCCGTCTCTCGCCCTGCCTCTTTATTGAGCCGTTCGCGACGTGCGCGCTACTGAGAGGGGAGGCAGAGGGAGAGAGTGAGAGAGAGAGAGAGAGAGAGAGAGAGAGAGAGAGAGAGGCGAGCAAAGCAATCGCGAAGGACGACGCAAAACTAAAAGAGAAGTGTAGGTCCAAGGCTATATAGATATATATATATATATATATAGGGTATCCCACATATGATTGCTCGCACTCGCGGTTTGTGCCCTACGTGCTAATCAGCAAACTGTAATTGGGCTTTAGAGGAGCATAGCAATGATAACATATTCCGATTATATCTAACGCGGGACAGGATACGCCCGACGATCGCGGCGGGACAAAGATTTATTTGTTTGTTGGAAGTTAATTTTACTGACTAATACACGAACGACGATATCCGTATGCGCTTTTTGTGCTCAGGTAATTTTAATCAGAGCTAATGATATATATATATATATATATATATATATATATATATATATATATAAATGATCATTGGTGCCTCCGTCATCCGTATATAAGCGTTTTCTTATTGGCCGATAAACATTAGCGTGCAGCGCAAAAACTACTTGTAACTTTACAAAATGTACAGAACCTTTATATTCGACTTACCCTGTTTATTACCGATTCGCTGTCTGAACAATCATGTTTGAGAATTCCTATATATATATATATATATATATATATATATATATATATATATATATATATATACCACTACGGTATTTTTTCCCCTCGTGACATATTATTAGGCTGAATAAAGCTGGAGAATGGACAAAAATTTTTAAATTAGCCGTTGATCTACACGTCTATATATAGATAAGCTTCCATATAGCGCAAACAGAAATAGTTGTACTGTAGTACATTGAAATTTAATTATGTACCGCTTGTATTATACACTGATTTATAAGGTACATTAAATATTCCGAATTCTAGTCGATTGTCAAATAAATTTATTATTTAATATTAATCATATCGCTTGTGTGTATATTTCCAATGAAGTTTTCAAAACATATATATATATATATATATATATATATATAATTAACGAATAGATGATATATTAAAATTCAATCAGATTTTTGTTAGCATTGACCTGTTTTTATATCTATATATTACATGAGACAATACTTTTAATGAACGATGCAATCAAGAAAATTGTGGATTTATAGAAAGTTACGATAACGATTTATAGATTTTTAAAAAATTGTTGAATAGAAAACTGGAAAAAGGTTATTTTATATTCAATAAATTTGTATAAACAAAGCGTTCCGGCCGAGGGAAATCGACCGCTTATATACTCTTACATCGACAAAAGGTCCAATGAAAATGAGAAAGTATATGCTTGGGATATGCGGCGATATCAATTCGACAGTGACACGAGATCCAGGTATCGTCCAGAAGGTGAGTTTCCGTTTTCATCCGCTGCATTGTTCCTGGACAGTGCACGGTCTATATATTGAAATTTGATTTTTTTTTTGTTCTCTCGTAGAGTTTTACGGTGTCTATATTATTATTTTTTTTTTTTCAAATTTTCACACTTGATGGCGTGCATTAAAACCACCTAAAAGAATATTATTTTTCTTTTGTTGCACGCCAGGATTGAATTTCACTCCATTACGATGAGCCAAACGCGAACGCATCGCTCCAGGAACCGCAAATACGGCGGCGATTTCCTGCATTCGAGCATTCCTCAAAAGTTTGTAATTTGCTCATACGTAACTAATGTACCTCACAGCTGTACTTCCCTGTAGAACAGTCATTTCTTTAGCGTGATTCCCGTTGCTGAAATAAATCAAAAAGAAAAAAAAACGAAAAGAAAAGAAAAATGTGTCCAATCAATAAATTAACTAATCATTGAGCAATGTAGAAATTGTATAACTGTTGTAAACATGAATAAAATTTTTTCTTGTATAATTATATAATAATTGTATATATATATACAACATATAATAAGCGCTTAATGTTCATGCCTCGAGTAAGATAGTTAGTAGTAAGTATAAGTTCGGCGGAATTAATACAATCCCTTGCGCGATCGCCGCGCTTTCTGGACTTGACGAAGCATCGGGTATTCGAAGCAAAATCGTCCCAAGCGGCCGAAAAGCCCTATCGTAACATAAACAAGTCCGAGGGTGTAATTCGATGGGACGCTGAGAGGGCTCGCGAAAACGCGGCTCGAATTACTCGCGTATAAAGAGGAGAGGAAAAGGGGGCGAAAATTTTTCATACCTTGGTGAATATATAATAGCGCGATTCAGCTCGCTTTTGACAGCTTCCGGCAGAGTTACACTTTCGAATGTGATCCATTCTTGCGAAGAGAATTTTTTTCCCCTTCCAAGTCTCGTAAATGTTAATCGACTGCTTAGTTTTATTTATTTATTTATTTATTTTTTTTAAAGAAAATGTTCGGGTCAGTTCGCAAACCATGCGAAGCGATAGATTTAATGAAAGATATATTTCATGCTAGATGATGTTTTCAATGAAAGATCCGAATAAATTCCAACTAGAGGAAAATTACGAAGTGAGCGTAAATCATCGAGTACGTCGTATAGAAAACTGTAAAAGCTGGATTTTTTTTTTTCGGCATACGTACTTCAATAATCCAGATTGATACATATAACACGTAACATCTCTTCGAGTTACAGTCCTCATCGACGCATTCCTCAGATGCGTTACTTTCTAAGAATTTTATACAAATCAGGTCGCATTAAGAAGCTATCAATGAAAAAATTTTCCAAAATTTTTGGAAAAAAGTCCCTTTTCTCAGTTGGAATAATATCAGTTCCTCGATTACTGGTTCTACGAAATAAAAGGAAATATATGAAGAGAAAAAAAGAATATTTTACGCTATTCATGTGCTACACCATATGTATGTACATACCTTAGTTACGCATAAACATTTATTCACTTTACTCCAATGACTATTGTTATAATCTTTGAATATGTCTGACATTGTGTTACGAAGTATCGGTTAAAATCGAGAGGATCGAGGATAGCCGAAGTTTTTATATGGAAAATACGCGAGAAACGGCGTATATTTGTATCCGTATTTTGCCATAGGAATGTAATGAGAGGCGGTTATTAATGCAACATTGCTATGGATGAACGAAGTTCAACGAAAATTCTCATTCTCAAATTCCAATATCGCGCTTAATGTCAATTGGACAGCGTTGCCGTGTCAATTACTGCTATAATCAGGGAAGAACGAATTTTTCACTCGACTTACATACATTTGATTAGTTGTCACCTTCAAGAATTGAATAAAGTAAAAGAAATAGGAGACTTTTAAACGTTACGCGATCATTACGAATAAACTGGCGTTGCAAACTAAATTGTAAAAAAAAAATATTTCACGTTTAAGGAATCCACATGGAAATTAAATAATATTGAAAATAACAGTTTCAAAATTTACATAACGAATTATTATTACTATCGCGTCGAAATCTCGGCGCAGCTTTCGTTACAGAGTCGGATGAATCTCGCCGTTGGTCAAATTTGAAAATGCCCACTCGGGCCCCGCTTTTGGTCGATCGACAGCCTCGCCGAAACATCTTTGTCCGACGGGGCCGAAATTTTTCGTCACGGATTTTCGTACGGCCCTGTGCAATGATATACAATGTTATACGCGCATGTGGGTTGGGAAATTTTGCTGTGAATTTGCAATATTTAAAAAGTTACGAGCTGTGCAAATATTCGGGTATAATCGACGAAATTCTGAATTTTAAGCTATGCGCGGAGCGAGTTAAATTTGGATTTTTGCAGAAATTTACGTCGACGGTAAAAATTCGAATTAAATTCGATGTCCGCGCGAGAAAAATAATATTTTCAGAAATTTTTTTTTTGTTGAAATTATTATGTAGTTTTTACAAGTATTGATATCAATTGCTGGTTGATATTGATTTATGTAGCAGAGGCACACAGGTTATTCTTATAAAAGTCGCGCGTTAACAAATTTTTCCGATAAAAGTTCATTGGCAACTCTACAGTCATCGTCATAATCATTGTTTCAAAAAAGATTTTGAAAGCAGAGCCGAAAATTTATCTTTAAATTTGTCGCGCGCGTCATTGATTAAAAGACCTATTTTAATGTACTTATAACCGAACAAAGTATGCGCGAGGATTGTATCTATAATTCTGCTTCTATTTCCCATTGCGAGCAGAGCGTATGCCTAAAGAAATTTTCTGGAATCACGGTGGGCAAGCCGAGCTGCACAATAGATCTGCACACGCGCGTTATCGATTTAACCGCGACGAAATATGCGGCGCCGTGTATCGTTCTCCTTTTCCGTGTGTCGCGATAATTTTCACGACGAAGTGGACCCAAAAATTCGCCCCTTGATTCGTCAAATTCGCCAGATACAACATCGATTATGTAATATATTAGTTTCGAGAATTATCGTACAATACTATGAATTTCGAGGTCTTAAGAATGTAGCAGGCAATGAAGGTACAAAATTTATGACGAATATTCAATTTCAGATTCGCTCGAAAATTGCCTTCGATCTACTGGTACCTTTGCAATATCGTGCTTGAACTTGGGCAGTTTTCATAATAAATATTAATCAGAATTCTAACTCTAAAGGGA
Source organism: Sycobia sp. Sy_11 (assembly GCA_018907035.1). NCBI lineage: Eukaryota > Metazoa > Arthropoda > Insecta > Hymenoptera > Epichrysomallidae > Sycobia > Sycobia sp. Sy_11. Next base: position 265,353 of record JACCIC010000300.1, read on the forward strand.
CATTTTTGAAAAAAAAAAAAAAGAATGAACATCGTATCGACCAGATTTGTTAAGGAGAAAAGTTCCAATTAATTACTTACGAGAAAAACAAAAAAAAAAAAAAAAAATAACCGCAGAGAATGAGATACAAGAAACCTTAGCATATCTAATTGCGCAAAACTAAGTTAAGGTTAATTTTTGTAACCTCGTGGGAACTGGAGTTATAACTATGGTTATAAGGCGCGTCTTTGCTCAACGCGCCGGTATATATTAGTCAACGTTTTTCTCTCAAATATATATATATATATATATATATATATATATATATATATATACACACAAAACATACGGGGTTTTTTGCTTTGTTAGCATTAGCATCTCGCGGTTGTTAGTTGCGAGAGAGGGCAGACACTCTGCGTATATATATATATATATATATATATATATATATATATATATATATATATGTGTGGAAAACTTTGTTGCTGGCTGTGCGGCGCGGCATTATGAAACGATGTAGGCGAACGCGGTATTTAAGTGCAATTAGAAAATATGACTATGTGCATCGAAAGTTGCGCAATTGGCTCAAAGAAGCTCGATGCTTAGATGTATATATATATATATATATATATATATATATATATATATATATATTTGCGGTGTATATATACTCGCGGGTATTATTATATACGCTTATGCACGCAAATCGCTTCTCATTTTCTCGCCGCCCATGGAGAAATGACAAAGAGTCGCGCGCGCTCCGTGTATAATTACGGCGTACCGTCAATTACAAGAGGCGATCGACTAATATCGACGATTATTGTATTATATCTATATATAATATATACGTATATACATACCTGTGCCATATCGCCGCGGTGCGTCAAAATTGAAATCGATGCGGTGTTTTTTTTTTTTCAAAGCTTTCCATTAAAACTCGATGGAAAGCAATGAATTTTTTTCATCTGCTTTCTTTTGGGCGAAGACTATATAAATAAATATACATCCATATGCTGTTTAATTATTCGTCACACTAAATATATTCTCAAATTCACAGATCAACTTGTTCGCGAATTTTTCTTTCTTTTTTTCTTCGATTTTCGAGATTCTATGCACGAGCAAGATCCCGTAACCTTTTCCGGTAGCGATCGGGAGAATTTTCAAAATTGTACACCGTAATATAGAAAACGTACATATGTAAACTCTGCGGCCGCCGCGTGCGACCATCGCCGAGTTATGCGAGAAACTGAATAGACGGGGACCGGGGATGGAAAACTTTTTGAAAATGCGTTAGAAAGTTTCGCGGCCGGCGGGCGGGGAAGGAGAACGGTTTTCTAATTTTTTTTCTTCCCGCATTTTTGTTTACATAATATATATATATATAGGGGCGGGGGAAGCGGCGCGCAAGGCCGAGGAAAGGTTTTTATAATGCAGGGAACGCGGCCACTGCGTCAAATAGGGCCTGTCCTGCCTTTGGCATCGCCGCTGGTGCCGCGCGGCGATGACGCGTTTCTTGCTCGCTCCCCCCCCCCCTCCCCAAACCATCGGCCGACGCAGGTAGGTAACCAATTTTTTTTTCGCTTCCTCCTCCTCCTCTTTTTTTTCCCCCTTTTTTTTTGCATCGATGGAAAGTTAGACGCTTGACCCAGTTCGACCCGGTCGACACGTAGCGCCCGCGTTGCGTTCGGCATCGACGTGCCGCTGCAGTCGAGGGGGGAAAAAAGAAGGGGGGGGCGATTTAGATCGTTGTTCGTCCGTTATTAGCGGGGAAGGACAAAATTGACTGTTGTTTTTTTTTTTTTTTTGTTTTGGAAAATAACCAGGGAATGATCCTTTGCGTTCTGCGATAATATTTGCCGTCCTGAATTTTTTTTTTTTATATTTTGTTGATGTTGCCTGACCGGTTGTAAATTTATAGAGTGTAAATATAACTTATGATTCTTATTATTTCGCTTTTGGTGAAAATCAATCGAATGATCCAGTAAGACATTTACAAAATAATCGAAGACGTATGTAAGAATAGAATTTAGATTATGTATTGAAGATAAAGAACAAACATTGTATTTAAGATTAGATATTATTAGCTTCTGTTTTACGTATTATGATGATTTTTATTAATAAATAAAATTTACTAAATTCTATTACAGACAGTTCAGCTAAAGAATGGTTAAAGTACGATGAAGTACGGAAAATTCTATTCTTCACTTATTATAAAGTTTAAGGTTATGGTTTGGCTCTTTTAATGATATAATATATATAAAATTATTTTGAATATTTATCTGTTTTACAAAAAAATATAGCAATAACAATATAATTAACATATATGCATCTGTAAAATATTCTTATTAGGTTAAATAATTTTTTCAGAAAGTACTTGAAATATCCACTATATATTGCCATATCCACATATATCCACAAATATCCACTGCTATATTGTGTAGATATTACTATTATTGTTACAAAAACTGAAAAACCTGCTTTTTATTCTTCTAACGCTAAAAACAAAGTTTATATTTACTTCTACACTCGATCGATAAATTTTTATTCTAACTTTTGAATTGATTTGCATTAGTTCGGCAGAAATGATTATTGAATGACAAGATTCTCTGAAAATTGTGCGCTGAAGTAATTAAATATTTTTATGGGACTTGTCAGGCTGTGCTTGTTAATAATCACCCGCGAAAAATTTAATGAAACTTACTACAAAAAATAAAACTTGCTACGAAAAATAAAATTAAGAATAATAAAAGAAATAAAAATAAAAATAAGTTATATTATATTTCTTCAATTTTCGTATAAACGGCATAATTAAGCAATTAGTAGCTGACGTAATTAACCAATACTGAAAATTTTTCTCGACAAAAGCTTTATTTGCATTAATGTAAAGGTTCTATATCTTTCATGTCTCGCCGCTTCAATCACCATGTGCGTTTCTTAATAAACTTTTTATGATGTTACTTTTTATTGAAATTTAACACGCTACTCCCCAATAATTTCGTTAATAATTCCATAATTTGACGAAAGCATGCATATATATATATATATATATATATATATATATATATATATACAATATACATAGATAATATGTAATAATAGCAAACAATTGCGATAATTTTTGTCGTTATTCTCAATGCAAATATAAAAATCATCACTAGTAGACTTCATCTCGATGTAGTTTAAAAAAATCATTAGATTTTACTCGTATGCGTAATTTAATAATTACGCCGTAAAAGAAGTCAACGTCTCGAACAGCATGCAGACAATCGTGGAAAGAAATAAATCGCTTCTCAATCGAAGAAGGAACCGATCTCTCACAGTGATTTATCTGAAAATTTTCACTTTCCACGAGACAGTCCCATCATTACACACAGCCATAATATAATAGTCCTCATGTAAATTTTATGATATATTTATCATATTATTTTATTACATATTTATATATAATTGTTATAATTATATACTAATTTCCACTAATCCAGTAACGATTTAATATACGCATAATATAGAATGTATATAAGATATCGTTAAGCAAACGAGTCCTGTTAAGAAAAATTTAATAGATCGCGCGTATATATGTATATATAAATAAGTATCTCACGTCATTTTACGAGCCACGCGTTCTACTACTGGTGCGCCGGGCCATTATAGTCGGTGTACCTCGCGATTCGCTTCCGATCGCACCGAACTATGCGATCCGTATAAAATATGCAAATTCGCGATGTATACAAACATCTACGTTGCTATAATGTCTGCGAGAGGAAATTTTTACCCGACGCATCCAACCGACGTCGGCAGTATCTCTATATCGAAGGGAAATTGAAAAAAAAGGCGGGGGGGGGCGGGACAAACAGGCAGTCGACGAAATCCTCGCGCGAGTGACGATAAAACTGCATGAAACCCGCCAACGAAATCCATCGGGCGTCGCGATTATTATCCGACCTTGCAATCTATGGACTATACGGCACCGAGCCCCAACGCGTGCATGACTAGACGTACACCTCGAAATATCTCGGATCTGAAGTCAGGCTCGGATTTGGCGTCGGGAATCCGTGAAACGGCGCGGGCTTTCGGTTAAAATTAAATCTGCATGGATATATACGCGGGTATTTTTAATTAAATTCTATTATCGGATCGCCATTGAATCCGGTACGTTCTCGTTATAAATACAAACAGTCTTCTTTCGTCGCTGTTGTTTTAAGTTGAGTTTGTAATATAATGGCCATGGGGGAGGGGGGGGGAGAATTCGATTGAAAATATCTTATGCTTGAATTAGGATCGAGAGAGGGGCGATTGAATTTATTTTTTTTTCTTTTGACAATGCGTTGTAATACACTGTTATATATATGTACGTCCAATATTGATAAAGTACAATAATTGTATAATCTTTACTTCGTGTACGAAAATCTAATTCCGTACCCGGCTGACTGAGTGACTGTTTTTCTTTTTTTGTTTTTTTGTTTTTTTTTTTTTTTTTGCTAGGGACCGTCTATGATCGTCCGAGCATCCTCGTCATTTCTCTTAATATTAAAATTTTTTTCATTGCTTCGGAAAAATATTCGCCTTCCCCTCGTCTCTACGCGGCTCGTGCGATTTAACGAATGTTTTCAACGATACAACCGAAGCAACGATGTTCTTGACCGAATGCTAGTTGTGTTAAGTAATTTTCGAAGAATAAGTATATCTTTCGTCAGATTTAGAAATTTTCTTTTTTCATCGGTGCATTGTGAATAATTTATCTCAGTTAATTAACGTTCAACGAAGAATAATTTGGCCCTATCTGTGTGCCAATATAATTGACTAAATTCGTAAATATCTAATGAAATCATAACTTCTTACAAAATCTAAAAATACGAAATATTATCAATAAAAGATTTACTGATAAATAAATGAATTAATCGTTTCGCGTCACAAGAATGGGTTACAAAACGGTGAAAAACTGTTCAGAAAAATCAAGAATGTAACTAAAAATTCAAATAAAAAGCACACGGCCGCTCTTATCTCATTACACGTGTGTGGAGCGTTGCTAAGACCAAGATTTAAGTCTAAGCTCAATCTGGCTTAACACCTATGTATTGTCGCTTTCTTCGTTATAACCAAAATTTTTCATTCGCACAATTAAATTATAGAAAATAAAACTTTCAAGTAAAACAATTCAGTCCCTTGAGAAACTCACGTCAAGCGGAATAATGCCGAGATTAACAGCCACTTTTGCGGAGCAATATTTATGCATTATTTTTCGCATCTCGGAAAGCACCATTAAATCACACGGTTCGTTTTTCGCTAGCCAAGATTTCTAATTTATATCGCACCCGGTCTCCGTAACACAATTCGTTCCAATTTTCATTGCAATGAAATTTGCGTTTCTTAATATTTATAATCACAGGTTCGATCCACTTGACATTTTGATTAAACGCGCGCAATTTTATAGGCTTCATAAAAATTTCCATGATCCGATTGAATAACCGTGAAGCAGTATGAGGCCGATGATTGCATTTCCTGATTGATGATAAGATTTTCTTTTCTGTTTTTTTTTGTTTGCTTGTTTTTTTTCTTTTTTTTTTGATTTACTTAAATTAACTGTATTTTGGAGATAATATATAAGACTAAGAAGAGAAAATGATAAGAGAAAACGTAAGAAGAGAAAATGATATTGTAATGGAGAAGACCATATAATATTAATGTATCCTGTTAAAAGCGTCATGTTAGTAGATGTACAAACAAATAAATTAATTTTTTTAATTTTTAGACAATCTTTTAACAGTTAGAGTAAATGCTGTAAAAAGTTATAACTAATATATTTTTTTTAAACGAAAAATAATTTCAAAATATTGAAATATATTCTTATTTATATCTCAATGAATTACTTTCTACACTATTGGCGTAAAAGAAGATAATTATCATTAATGCATAATACAGAAAGATTGAAATTAGATAAATCAACGGAAGCTGCTTTCATTGGTTAGAAAAGATTTGAAATCTACATAGATATAGAAATATATATATATATATATATATATATATATATATAATATAGTATATGTAGCGAATGTATATCCTCAAGTTAATCACGATATTAATCTACGATTTATTTGTATACAATTAAGTTTTTAGAATCTTACATGAAAAGTAATTATATAAAAATGATATTAAGGGGAAATTTACCAGATAATTGAAAAAAAATTAATAATATTTATCGATGCATTAACATATATAAGCTACATCACAATGAAATTATTAAATATTTCTTGTTTTAAATAAACTGAAATTCTGTATGCATTTTAGGATTTAGAAGGGATTTTATGCTTAAGATGAGTCAGTACCAAGTAATTAGGAATCAAAAATTAAAAAGAACAATGAATTTTTACATTTAGTATATATAAATTCCACGACCATTTCTTCTCTACTTTTCTTTTTAATCCTTTACCACGCCTGAATCAGTAAATAAATTTTTCTTTCGCACTCGTTATAATAAAGGCCGGATGCTTTTGATCTCTACAAGCTCATTCACGAGTCGGCGGGAAATCGAAAAATCGAACCAATAATTAAATCCGTGAATAAGTGAAAATTAAGAAAAAAAAAAATAAGTAAAAAAAGAAGAGGGTACGAGAATCCTTCCAATTAAGCAGCCAAACCGATATCTACTATATATCTCGATATCCAGTATTATTATTAAATACTGCGCACGGCACATTATATAAGCATCGTGCATCGGATGCAGCGGCAACAAAACTAACTGACTAAATAAATAAACAAATAAATGGATAAAATTGTAAAAAGACGAAGACGAAGAAGAAGAAGAAGAAGAAGAAGAAGAAGAACATGAAAAATACGGCCAAACAAGTTGATTATTGAAGTACTAAAATTACCGAAGAATTTGCATCCCGCGCGCAGGCGCGTTTAAGGTAAGTTGAAATTAAAATGTTTCCCCTCATCGGCGGGTTGCGGGAAGGGGGGGGGCGAGGGAGGGAGGGAGGGAGGGAGACCTCGGTCATAGAAATGGTGCATCGAGTCGCGGGGGTAATTAGTAGCGAGGCGCGCGCGGCCAGCCCGTTACCGCGGCTCTCTGGCTCGCTGGCTGGCTGGCTGGCGCGCCGCCCGGTCAAGGCAAGGGAACGGCACAGTACAGATAACGCTCTCGATAATAGTATGCGTCGTTCCTCTCTACCGAGCGGAGCTTTATAATTATCCTTCCTCCCTCCCCCCTCCTCCCGTCCCCGGACAAGGACCCCTCCGCCCCCCCTCTTTCCTCCTCTCTCACTCTACCACTCGTTTTTTTCCCCTCTTCTTCTTCTTCTTCTTCTTCTTCTTCTTCTTCTGCGTTCTTGCAAAGGATAAAATTGCGCGCGCGCACGGTTGCCACGGGTCTCCGTATAATAATAAATGTATATTGTATATTATATAGGCGAATGAGGAGCGCGTGCGCCACGAGAGAAGCATTTCGCTACGGCGATGGGGCTTCGATGCGTAAGCATGCGCGCATGCATGTGTGTAGGAAATTACGTAAATTCAAATGTATAGGCATATAGTGCGCATATATCTTAAATATATATATATATATATATATATATATATATATAGAAAGTGAACTTACCTGCGGTATCGCCTAATAACTATATATATATTAGGTAGATCACAGCACTCGGTGCATCGGCGGCTCGCTTCGATTTTCTTGATTTTCTTATATATAAACATATATAGATAGATAGATAGATAGATAGATAGGTAGATAGATAGTGATATAAATATATCTGGCGGCGCGCACTCTTTTTGAAAAGAGGCGGCGGCGTGCTCCGTTGCAATTTTAAAGAATTTTTTTTTTGTTTTGAAAAATTGTTCATCCTTAATGGTGTATATAAGATATGCCTTTATTTACAGAGCGCACATACAATTATTATGATACATAAATTGAGCAGTCATACGTGTTGTTGTTGTTGTTGTCGTCGTTTCTTTATTATTTTTATCTCTCTCTCTCTCTCTTTAAAAATTGGATAAGCATTATGACGTATTATACGATAATTTTTATTTTCTTATAAAATGAAAATTTTTTTTTTATTTCGCAGAAAACGTCTTAAATATACACGATAATAATAGTAATAATAGCAATAATAATAAGGATAATAATAATAATAATTAATAATTAATAATAATAATAATAATAATAATAATCATCATAATATATAGCAAATACGCTACGAGGATTTTTTTTCAACGTCTATCTTATAGCTGATTTATTTTACTTTACTTTACTTTTACTTTACGTTATTTTACTTTACGTTATTTTATTTTATTTTATTTTTTTTTTGCTTCGCTCTACCGCACTACTCGTATAAGGATATTTAGCTAAACTGAAATCGTAGACTTCGATTTTGCTTTGGCACTATGAAAAACTCGTTTATTGCACTTTGCGACACAAATAATTATATACTTTACTTTTCGTAAACAAACAAAAAACAAAAAAAAAAAAGAGAAAACCCTTTGATTTTTCTTTCCCTTTCCCCCCTTCCCCAAATACATTGACTTGCAGATTTTTCCATTTAAGTTTTTTCTTTCCCCTCATCGCTGCAAAAATTACTCGGATTGCATCTCGACAATTATTAGTCTCGAGGACGAGAAACCCGAAGTTAACGCATTTTTCTGGACGTCTCTCTCGCTCGCTCGCTCGCTCACTCACGCACACATACACACACTCTCTGTCTCTCTCTCTCTCTCTCATGCAGGCACATACACACACACACACACACACACACACACACACACACACACACACACACACACACACACACACACACACACACACACACACACACACACACACACACACACTCGCTGCTTCTCGAGTTCGCGGACTGTCTGTGCGGCGCGGTGCAGCGCGCGGTTACGCGTCATAGTTTTCTAAATACGCGAATGAGATCACGACCCAAATTCAAACCAGAGCAAATACTTTGAAGCTAATCGATTAGAACTTTTCAGTTGTGTAGTATTTTTCTTTTCTTTCTCTCTTTCTCTTCTGTTCCATAAGTCTTATACAAACTCGACGTCTCGTTAATTTTTCCGTTCGCTTGATGAAAAAACGAAGAACTGAAATAATAATATCGACTAATACGTTCTTTAATATGCTTATATAATGTATTTTTCCATTCTTTTTTTTTTCTTCACAAAAATAATAGAAAGAACAATAACGAGGTGGGAGAACTGGGATTGGAAGTACAATCGCTTCAAATCATAGATACGGTGATTCGTCAAATAACGTGAAAATATCTACAGCAACAGATTCAAAGATAATATACACATTTAATAACACCATGATTTTTTTTTTTCATTATGAGTGAATCATATTTATCGTCATAATTAATAATAATTAATAGTAATAATAATTAATAATAATAATAATTAATAATAATAATAATAATAATAATAATGATAATAATAATAATAATAATAATAAAAATCATAAGAATAATAAGAATAATAAGAATAATAATAAGAATGATAATAATGATAATAATAATAATAATAATTAATAATTAATAATAATATTATTATTGTAGGCTGATACATACAAAACAACACACAATAAAAACAATAACATAATATTAACGTGACGCTCACAATAATAATATATATATGTATAATGATAATAATATAATATAATCATAACCTTAATAAAATCATCATAAAACATCGGTGTCCTCGACATAATAATTATTACTAATTACAACTTTCGCCGAAAAGCTTTAGCTGACGCGATGACTGGGTCGCGACCGGGATTATACTCTTTTCCATCATTTCTATTCCTTTCTTTTTCGTTCGTTCACTTCATTTTTCTGTTCTGTTTATCCGCTCTCTTTTTGTCGTTTAAAAACGCGCGTCTCTTTTTTTTTTCTCATCTCATGACATTATTTACTATTTTTACGCTACTTTTTTAAACTTCGACTTTTCGTCCGTTCTCCAGTCGTCTTTAATCGTTTCTTTCCTTCATTCTTTCATTCTTTCTTGCTTTTTTTTTTTTTTATTGTTTAATTCGATACTTATACCATATTATATTATCATCGTTACAGAATAACTACTCATATATAGTACTGCAGCAGAACTATACACTATGTGTTTGCTCGGACCCAGTTTCACGGGCCGATCGGAGCGCGCGCGCGCGCGATATATAGCCAATATTTTTCCTTCCTTCTTCCTTTGTCTTTCAACAGCCTGATACAATCATTGCGCGCGCGCCGGGGCGCGTCGTACATTGTTTTTGTCATTAATCGTTAAAGTACATAATATAATATTTCTTTTCGATTGCGCTCGCTGGCTATCTGGCTCTTCGTACTTGCGCTCGCACTTCGTACACACACACACACACACGCGCGCGCGCGCGCGCGTACAAATACGCACATAATCGCGCGCGCGCACACACACGCCTACATACAGACATACACACGCACGCACAATCCTTTATACGGTCGCGGTCGCGCACAGGTGCGGTGTTTATTTCTCTTTTTTTTTTTTTTTTTTAATCGACATTTAAATTAGAACAACGAAATAATGCCAAACGCCAAGAGGCAGCCGAGAGCATGTGGGAAAGTATAAAAGAAAAGAAGAAGCAGAATAATCCCGTCTTCTCTTTCAATTCGAATGCTTCGTAAGATTTCATTCTATTGTTCCGTTAAAGCGACCGTTCAAAAAGCCAGTCTCAGAATTTATTTATATGTAAAAACAAAAGATTTTACGAAAAAAAAGAAAACTGAAAAAAAACCGAGCTCATTTCTTTTCTCCTTTTCCAATTAGCTTTCGCAGCTGCGTCCGATATATATATATATCTCGCTCGCTCGCTCGAACAACAGTACACACAACTATCACGCGCGACAATTACAAAATTTCTATATATATATATGTATATATATATATATATATATATATATATATATATATATATATATGATGTATATAACTAAGATAGTGGTGGAGTAACTGTCGGCGAAAGGGAGAGGGGGTGTAAGGGAGTAGGAAAGAGCGTATCGGGAGTGGGACAGCCTTCGCAACGAATCGTCGGTCATCAATCGTACGCCCTCAATAATAATAATGATAATGATGATGATGATGGTGATAATGACAATAATAATAATACTAATAATAATATTAATAATATTAATAATAATAATAATCCTACACCCCCGTCGACTATTTTCGCGAGGAAGGTAGAAGGGGGGCGGGCAGCCTGGAATTTTGGATTGCAATCGCTCGCGACTATACGAGCTGCCTAATATAATAATTATTGCAAGCTTTCCGACCGACTCTCCGGCTTAAATTTCATTCTCTCTCTTATATCTCTCTCTTTGTATTTTCTTTTTTTTTTAATAATTAATATATTACATATAAATAAATATATATTATATATATATATATATATATATATATATATATATATGTATATATGTATATATGTATGTATATATGATAATTTCAGCTTACAAAATCGAAGTCGCGCAACGCAAAATCGAAAAGTCTCTTTATTTTGAAATCGAAATACTTTACAGGGCTTAATACTTGCGGGCTTTTGCTTCTTTCCTATTTTCTTCTTTTCTTTTTGCTTTTTTTTTCACGTCGCCGCTACATTTCTCTTTATTATTAAACCTGGCTGCGAGCGATAAGGTTCGCCGCGAAATCCATCGTGAAAAAGCGTCGCGCCGTTTTTCGTCACCACGCCTCGCGGAGGCAAGAACAGTCGAATAAGACGATGAAGTTTCTATTTCTTTTTTGTTTCTTTTGTATGTGTATCTGTGTGTGTGTGTGTGTGTGTGTGTGTGCATGTGTATTTGGTCACTGTCTGTCGTTGAAGAATTTTCTTTCACCGGGATCGATAGACCGAGAGGGCGCGCTTATCCCCGTTGCACTTTCACTTTTCTATTATTGTTTTCAATCGTAATTTCTTTTATCAATTCTTTACATCGAGTTAAGAATTCTAGGTACGATAGTTCGCAATTCATTGGTGGGCGTCGTGAGTACGATTTTAGTTTATTGTTGTTCCTTTGTTTTCTTCATCATCTTTTATTGAAAATGGAAACGCTAACCTCTTTTTTTTATTTAAATTTAATCATTGCGCTTATGCCTAGGTAAAATTGTTAACTATAGGTTCTTTTCCATCGTTCCGCCTACAATCAAATTACCTCGTTTCAGGAGAAAGAATTTATTCGCAAGACTGGATGGCGCTGCTGGCCGAAATTGCTGCGATGTTATTGTTATTGTTGTCGTTTACAATTATAATTTAAAGAAATGCTAAATTTAAACTTTAAACTAATTATTTGATTAATTTTGATTCGATGCTTCTTCATTACGGAGAAAATTCAATTTTAATTTTCCGAAACATTTTCATCAATCGCGATCATGCTAGTTAGAATTTAGGAAAAAAAAAATTTAATTTATCTCATTTAACAAACATTTCAATTTGATACGAAATAAAACATAACGAATATATATCGAATAATTTCGTTCTTCTATCCTCTAACATTTAAAATACACGTACATAGAATATGAAAAATCTTTAAATTCGAAAGTTTTTAATTTATGTATATTAATATTTAAAATTTCTTCGCTAAGTTTTATCATGTAATGTATATGTATATATATATATATATATATATATATATATATATATATATATATATAGAAAAACCTGCAAAGAATCTCCATCCAGCCCGAGAATTGTGAGGATGGGGTCGGGGTTGGGTGGGGTTGAAAGAGGGAAGGGGCGAAAAACAAGAACTGAAGAGAACCGAGTTTTATAAAATGGGGCACTCGCAAGAGAGGAGGTCAAAAAGACATCGAAATGATAACAATAATATAATAATAATAATAATAATAATAATAATAATAATAATAATAATAATAATAATGCACGAGTGCTATCAGAGAGGGACACGGGTGAGAGGAGGATTTAAAGGAGGATGGGGTTGTGGGGGGGGGGGGGTGAGACACGCTACAAGTGACACTAATTACGCTAAAAAATGTTTTTAACCTTACTTTTGTCCATCTCCGAGAAGAGAATAATACACACTATCGAGTTTACGAATTGGACAGATGGGATTGCTCATACGATACATCTCACCCCATCGAGCTGCGCGGTCGCGGCCGACGCATTAATAATTAATACCGGTAACACACCGCGACGACACCGCAGTCTTTCTGCCTTATATACGTCATTATTTATTTATTTATTTTTCATTTATCTCAAATATATATATATATATATATATATACATGCATACATATGTATATTATACATATATATACATATATAAACATATAATATGTCACGTGAAAACGCATACATTCCCTGTACAAGCGCCGTTTCGCTATGAACGTGCGCGCGCGCACACACGCACCCTTTTGCACGGTTTCGGATATCTAGTAATAATAATAATAATAATAATAATAATAATGATAATAATAATCATATTAATAATAATAATCATCATTACACATTTCTAATCGTATCTCTGCCTCTCGCGCTCAGCACATTTAGCTTTATATATAATCATCATTAACTATTCGACAACTATTTTCATTAAACTATATATATATATATATATACTCGACGGTCTCTCCGAGAGATAAAAAAAAGGAAACGATTTAGAGTGGGTGGAGGGGAGGGGGATCGTGGATAATTTTGTTGGCCTTTGAGATACAAATATTTCTTCCCGCATATCCCCTGTTCGCCGCGCGTCAACCGCATCGTCGCATGCTCTCATGTGTTTCTCTGCTCTTAACGCTTAAGTACGACGATTAGATAAAATTACCTCGCGAATCAGTTCACATCTAATACGTATACATATATATGTATATATACATATACATACGTACATATATATATATATACACACACACACACCCATATATATATGTATATATATGTATGTATGCGTGTGTGTAAAACAAGTAAAAGAAAACAACAGAAGAACAAGCAATCCTTTACCTATAGAGTCGATCGTCGTCGTCGTCGCGCGCACCCCCGCCATCCCGCAAAACTTATCCGAGCCATCTATTATTATAATATACGATAAGGAGTGGGAGGGGGGAGGGGCGCACACGCGCGCGCGTCCACCAACCACGCGCGTCAGAGACAATACAATGTGTATATATAATTGCGCCGCCGTCAGGCGTTTTAATATCAGCCCGTCTCAAGCGACGATTTGCACTTCGTCCCCGTTCGAGTCTCTTATAATCTTTTTACTATTATTATCATTATTTCCCTTTCTTTTTTTACGTTTTTACTTTATTCCTTTTGTCATCGGCAATGAACGTACCGCGCACGCGGTTATGCGCGGATTTACATATACACGAGCGCGCATATTACATTTATATATTATACGCAAATACGTACTCCACGCACGCGTGCACGAACACGCGCCCACGCAGATAGACACGCACACACACACACAGGCACACACACGCACGCACAGGGACACACGCAAACACACGCAGAACGTCTTAGTCTCTCATTTACTTTACTTCTATTTACACGGCTATATTTATTGAGTTCTTTACCTCGTGTCTCCCGGGCCGGCCCTCGGTCCGGCACCCCGGCGTCCTCGCCCCCTCCCGGCCGCGCCGCCACGGCGCCGCTCAGTCCTCGGGCGGCCTCGGGTTGGCCTCGTTCAGCCGCCGCTCGAACTGCGCGTACTCCCTCAAAAAGGCGATGTAGCGCGACGAGGTCGAGGACTCGCCGGAGGAGGAGGCCGAGGAGGAGGGGGAGGGGGACGACCCGGAGCCCGCCCCGGTTCTTGTCTCCGGCGCCGCCGCTCGGTGCTGCTGCTGCTGCTGATGCTCCTCTTGCTGCTGCTGGCAATAGTAGTAGTGGCGAAGGTCCTGCTGCTGCTGCTGCTGCTGGCGGTAGTCCCCCCAGGCGGCGGTGGGGCCCCCACCTCGGCCCCCCTAAGCCGCCAGCCCGTGGACGTTCTGATGGAGGAGGCCGCCGCCGTGCTGGTGGGCGGCCACGTGGGCCCCCGCCGCGGCCCCCAGCTGGTGGGCCGTCACCGTGGCCCCGTGGCCGTGGCCGGCCGAGTGCAGGGCGAGGGCCGCCGCCGCGGCAGCGGCCGCCGACGACGAGGAGGCCGAGGACGAGGAGCCGCTGCCGAGGCCCTGGTGGTGCATCCCGCCCACGTGCAGCGAGGAGGCGGACGAGGAGGCGTGGGAGGCGCCGCCGATGCCGCCGCCGCCGCCGCCCCCGGCCCCGATCCCCACGACCCCGCCCCCGCCGCCGACGCCGACGCCGCCCCCGGAGGCCGCGGCGGCCGCGGCGGCAGCGGCCGCGTGGCCGAAGGCGACCCCGGAGAACACCACGGGTCACTGATGGTGCTTGGCCGAGCCGTTGGCGTGGTGCGCCTGCGCGGCGACGTGGTGGACGCTCGCGTGGCCCGCGCCCGGATGGTGATGGCCGCCCCCGGCGCCGTGGTGATTCGCGTTGTTCGCCTGCGAGTTGTTGTTGTTGTTCTGCTGCTGCGTCTGGCGCTGGCTGTTCTTCTTGTTCTTCATGCGGCGGTTCTGGAACCAGATCTTCACCTGGCGCTCGGTCAGGTTCAGGTTGCGCGCCAGCTCCCAGCGCTTCTGCTTGGAAACGTAGGCGTTGAAGAGGAACTCCTTCTCGAGCTCGAGGGTCTGGAACTTGGAGTAGGGCTTGCGCTTCTTGCGGACCGTCACCTGACCGGTCCACTCGAGGGGGTTCGTGCCGGCGACGCCCATACCGGCGACGCCGACCCCGACGCCGACGCCGAGGGAGCCTGTCGGGAACAAGGAGGATGGGGAGGAACCCCACATCACTTAACACAATTAGTTGGCCCAGACATGTTAAACCCATTAGCTATATATGTATATAGATAAAGATATTATATTCGTGCGTGCAGATAAATATATGTGCGTATGTAGATTGCGAAATTACACGGTGATAGCGAGCCTGGGTTTCGTACGTTTACGCTATCGATGAAAGCTCGAAATTGACTAAAAAGTTCTAAATAATAGATGATTTTTACACAAATTAACGTAAGATGCACTTTAACACCGTGATCATCGAGATTCGTGTTAGCTTATTTAAAAAGTTCAGATTCTCGTACTTAAGATACTAGGGTTTCAACAAATTCACTAAAAGTGTAATTGAAAATTAATCTCACAATGCTTAACAGAACTTTGGAAAATTAATTTATTCAATGACTATAAACGTTTAAGTGGAGGGAATGAAATGTTAAACGAGCTTAAAAAATAAGATCGACTTTGCGTAAAGAACAACGTTAGTTCCTCGAAGATTGGCTGTATTTATTCAATTAAGCGTTCGGACTGAAATAATTGAACATGGTAATTTTGAAATAATAATCGAAAAATGTAGATCGCGATCTAGTGACCAATATTGAATAGTCTGCTAACATTATTGACTTATACAAAAAAGCTGAAAGAGGACGTAAAGTTTTAGAGTGATTTTTTCATATTGAAATCCAGTCAATTTACTGGATGAATTAAAATTTAAGTTTTTGAATTCTATAGAGTACTTTTCACGTGTGTTAGACAACGCAATGCGATATTTTAAAAAAGATAGTTCAAATTTGATCTTACATGCGAACAGAATGATTATTTTAAGCACATTGTTAAAGCAAGTGCCATTTTATTCCCTCAGTTTGAGCCGTGGAATTTTATTATAGGATTGCCGTTGTAAAAGAGAAAAAACAACATATCTAACGTCGGCGTAAAATTTATTTCATTTTGCCGTTTGGCCCGAACCTCGGCGAAGTCTACGAACACAGGTGTGTAAAATCATATTTTACGTATCTGTCGAACAAATACGTATCAAATATACTTTGTCAATATCGATTTTCTGCTTCTAATTTAAAATCTAAAATGAGAAAAAAATGAATCCTTCCATAATAAAATAATAAAAGGCACCAACCTTTCTTTTCTAAAAACAACAAAAGCCCAGACTCGTTGATAAAATGTTGAAAGATACTTATTAGATAATTGATTGTGAAAATTTCATAATCCATGCTAAAAACACATTCGACACACGGTTCACGACTTGTACATGTAAATATAAATTACAAAAGAGGATAAAATGGTATTCGTAAATGATTTCCACGGTCTTAGGAACATGCTTAATAAATGTATCAGACGGAAATATCGGCGCGGCCCACATTGCAAAAGTCTTGTAAAACAAAGCTCTCTCTCTCTCTCTCTCTGCCTCCACGGCTCGCCGCACCGGGCCGCTCTCGCGGGATCTTGATTTCTCATGGCGCTCGGGCGCCCGCGGGTCTCGCAAGAAATCGGAACGATCTCGCTCGCCTCGCGGCGGCTAGAAGAGAGGTTCCAGAGGCATTCCATATATATATATATATATATATATATATATATATACCCTCTTCATCTTTATATACATTTCCGCTCGGTCGCCTATGGGGCACGGTCCAAGTGTCTCTTACTACCAATCACCCTCGCCTCTCCGACCCGCGGGAGAGGAATACGGACGCGGGGAAAACGGATCAGCCGGAGCCGAGCAAAAAGATCGGTCCCCCGCGGGCCCCGGCGTTCCGTTAATTGGGAGTGAATATATATATATATCTATATCTATATATATATATATATATATATATATATATATATATATATATATATATATAAATGGCGAGCTCGCGCCCAAGCAGCTGGGGAGACCCCGGAGAGAGCCAGAGAGAGCGAGAGAGAGAGAGAGAGAGGGAGCCCCGTTATAATAGTAACAGCCGGTATATACACCGCGACTCTCTGACATTCGTTTTGTTGTTCTCTCTGTCCTCCGGGCTCGCGTCGTTAAGCTCGATCGCCCCCCCCCTCCCTGTTCGTCCCGCCCCCCCAGGATCGATAGCGATTGCCTATTCATTATCAATTCGTGGAAATCCCGGATGACTGAAACGAGGGCAAAAGTGCATAGATGTATATATATATATATATATATATATATATATATATATACACATATATAACTGTATAGAGTACTCCGCGATTCGTATGAATTAATCTTAATCCCGGAGAGATACGCTGACGGGCATAGGATAAATACGTACATATAATTGCAGTTACGAAGTTCGTATCGAAGGAGCCCTCGAGGCGCGCGCACGTGTGTATACGTGGATATGGGCGCGCGTGTAATGATTCTGAGGGTGAGGGGGAGGGGGTGGATAGGTGGGCGAGCGCGCATCTTCCCCCGTGCACACGTTATAAAGTTCGCGCATGCGTGCCGTATATCAACGCACCGACGATTTATCGCTCCTTTACCGCTCTCGTCGCGGGTAGTATATATATATATATATATATATATATATATATATATATATATATATATATATATGTATATATATATATATATCTAATGTGCGCGGCGGGGAGAGAGAGAGAGAGAGAGAGAGAGAGAAAGCGAAAGACTCGTCCTCATTATCGCGGATAGTCGTAAACATCGCGTCCAAGGGTTGTGCCTTTTTTTCTTTCTTCGTCGCTTGCTTAATTACTTCGTTAATTGGGCTACACTACTTATTCCGTTTTTCTCTGTTTTTCATTGCTTTTTACTAACTATCTCTCTCACTCTCTCTTTCTCTCTCTCTCTCTCTCTCTGTCGCTCCCCGATCTCGTTCTGAGTGCGTCGCCGACAGACGCCCATCGAATGCTTCGTGCGCATTTGATTGAATCCGTCCCCTCGACAGCCACTGGAGTTTTTCGAGGGTGGATCTTCGCGAAAGCGCGATCGAGCCCTGCCGATTCCCAATCCCGGCGTCCTCGCCGACCGCCTAAGTTTTCGTTTTGTTTCTTTTTTCGTTTTTTATCTTGTTCAATTTAGAAATTCTCGAATCCGCCCCCGATCACCGTAAGACGGAACTACCCGCCAATAAAACACGTCATTTGGTTCGCCTCGTTCCACGGCGTCGCATTGTTATATAAATATTATATTTCACGATGCCCGCTTTTATAACTCATTGTTAATCGTTTGAGCGAAACTTTATTTATTTATTTTTTATTTTTTCTTAAACGCTGCAGCGCAGGGACAGCGGCGAGTAATAGTATACCGGATCGAAACGCGAGACGAACGCGATATCGAATATACGGTTTTTCAACGGAACGGATACGAACGCGTAAATTTCGATCGGGGACCAGTCTCGGAGCCAGTTTCTGAGGAAGAAGTCGGCAATTCCGGCGATAATGGCAGCTACAATTATTTCGCGAACGGGATTCCGACTGGGATTTCTGATCGAGACCAAATTGCCAAATGGAAATGTTCGTCAACGGCACGTGTCCGCTGGATTTATTTGTTTCTTCTTTTTTTTTTTTTTTTTTTGTTAATTAACGATATGGAAATCGTCACGAAGGAAAATGTCAGTCGGGATTTTTTTTCATCACGAAATTCCAATTGTTTTATTGCATTTGCAAATTATTGCCTCAATCGAGTGCCGACACGTTTCGTGCTTTCGCAACGCTCGTTATCGATCGTGAATGATGATAAATGAAAAACTAAATTATCGCGATGCTCAAATCGGACATTTCATGGAGCTCGTCTTGGCTCCAGTGTTTACGGAAAGGATTCGACCATCTGCAGTTTTTGGGAATAGCGATTAGGCGAACTTCGGCGACCAGCTTGGTTCGAATTAGAATCTTGTACCTTAAAAATTGACGTTCCGATCTTATTATTTCAGCCTTTCGGCCGGATTATCGTGTTACTCTTAGGTGTCCGTGTACTTCATTAGGACGGAGCACCGGCTAATGAAAAAAAAAAAAAACACACGACGCAACGAAATTCTTGTTAAGAAAGAAAAAGAACGACGTAAACTACTTTTTTCTCTCTCTCTCTCTCTCTCATCCCATACTCGTCTTTTCCTCCCCCTGCTGCCCCCCACCCATAACGTACCGAAATCGCTACTACATACAAACCGTAAAATATTGCGAGCAACGCGAAAAGGAAGAAAAAGTGCAAGAGATATATATATATTTACACATTGCGAATATATATATATATATATATATATATATATATATATATATATATTCGCAATTCCTCTCCGACGTTTTTTTTTGTTCTTCTTTAACCCCCTCTCTATCCTCTCTTTGAGAACGACCGTCAGACCGAAGGATACGGAGGAATTTTTTTTATTTTTTTTAATTTATAACGCGCGCGTCGTCATTTTGCGCTGCACCTCGTCGTTGCCGAGAGCTCCGCACCGTCGCCTGGACGCGCGCACCGATGATTCGTGGAAACAAATGGCGATGTGTCGTGGTCTCGTGAGCCAAGGCTGCGGCGCCGCATGTGCAGCGGCGCACCGACCGGCGGATGTGTATACACGTATATATATATATATATACATATACATATATCTACACATGCATACATACACACGCACGGACACGTGTACACGCATGCATGCATGTCTGACTGCGCGCGCTTGTGCGTACCGTCTGTGTCGGCGCGGCACGGTTTTGTCGGCGAGTCGCCGCGGTATATGATATAATTGGACCGCTCGCTCTACAATCCGTGCGAAGAACATGGGAACGAGCGTTGCGGGCCTCTTCTCGAGGATGAGAGGAGTCGAGTGCGCGAGAGTAAGAGAGAGCGAGAGAGAGAGAGAGACAGTGAGAAATACGAGCAGTTCGTGCTCCTACAGAGCGAGCTTGCGCGAGGCGAGCCTCGTATTATGTTATATAGCGCTAAGATCAAAGCTGATCTCTGCGCGCGCGCTCGTACCGCGCCTGGCACATCGGCGCAGGGCCGCGACGCGCGATATACATATATTTTCCAATCGAAAAATCTCCCATCATCCCACTTCGTGCACATAGTTATCATTCCGGCTGGTTTAGAGAAAATTGGATTTTCGAGGTCGTGCCTGTGTGTACACGTACACGTACACGTACACATATAATTAAGCCAATATTATTTTAATTGAGCTCCGCTTTGATGAGGCGGCGGCGGCGGCGGCGCGAGCGCGCTCCGTTCGACTCGTCTTATATGAATATATATGTATAAGTCACAGGGATGTGCGACGATGGCGATCGGGCTTTGGTCTCGGTCAGAGGCTAACATTTTCCCGTTTCCCGTTATTATCATAAACATCCGCCGATCGCGAGCTAATGAAATAACAAGCAAATATATACGTACGATAATTTCTGGCGTACAAATGGATTTAAAGAACGCCACTTTGGCGAGGCAGGCCGGTTTGTTTGATCCGAACTAGAAGCCGCACTATCTAGATAGATATATATGTGTATAATGTTTGCGTTCCCGTTCCCATCGCCAGTCGCGGTTATGATTTAGCATGATTATTATTATAGATACACACACACACACACACACACACACACACACACACATATATATATATATATATATATATATATATATATCTACATATACATATGTACATTCGGCGTCCGTTGGTAATCGGAAAATCGAAGATTTCCCGCGGGATGAATATGGAGCGTTGATTGCGCGCGCGTGCGGCCATCGTTAATAGAGCGCCGCGTGCGCGCTGCTCTGTATATACACGTGCAACGGCAACAGTGCAGGCGACGCGGCCCGCCGAGGATAGACGGACGGAGCGAGGGAGGGCGGGAGGCAGGGAGATTTAAATTCATGACTTTAGTAGCGATGGCATATATGCCGTTTAATCGCCTTTCACGATGTTATCTACGACCGCCAGACGCATAAACTGTTCCGTTTCGCTGTATTCTAGCTTACACCTTGTCTCCCCCCTCCTCCGCCGAGCGCACCGCCTCTCCGCCCTTTTTGACGCCTCGCGCACAGCCCGGCTTTCGGCTCCTTTGTTTTCTCGCCCACGCGCCGCTCTCTCTCTCTCTCTCTCTCTCTCTCTCTCCCCCTCTTTCTCTCGATATCCTCGCGCGGTCCGCGAAGAGAGCAATAGCGAGAGAGAGAGAGAGAGAGAGAGAGAGAGAGAGAGAGAGATATCTCGTACCCTCTCTCTCGCTCTATCTCCACGGCGCGATTTCCTAAGCGCGACGGAAATTTATCGCCTATACTAAAACTGCTCGCGCGCGCGTGCGCGCGGAAATATGCAAATTATTCGTTCGGCCGTGAGGTCAGGATTCGCGCGTCTGCGGTGTATGCGCTTTTGCGAACATACATTATATATATATATATATATATATATATATATATATATATATATATGCATATGTGTGTGTGTGTGTACAATAGTACATCGTGTCGTCGTCGTCGTCGTTGTCGTCAACGTCAATGCAATCTGTGTATACGCGATCTTCGCGCGCTGATGCTTATATATGTACACGTACACGCAGCGCAGACCACGTGCGCGCACTCCTGATCTGTATTATTATATCCGTCGCCATAGAATGTATAGGCTCGCGGGCGTACGTGGATTTACTATATATATATATATATACACATACACACAGACTGCCAGTCTCTCTCTCTCTCTCTCTCTCTCTCTCTCACCCTCCTCCCGTGCTCCCGCGCGCACATTTTTTATTTCTCATTTTTTTTTTTTTTTTGCCTCTCCCGTCGCCTCTACCGCCGACTCGCCCGCCGTCCGTATGCATATATAATGCACACGGAGTGATATACCATCGCGGCGCGCGGGCGTGGGCCTATGTGTGCACGCGCGCGGTGTATATTTCTCCGTTGTACACTCCCTCCTACTCCTCCACCTCCCACTCTCCCACCCCCCTCCTCCCCCGCCTTCCCTCTCTCGGTCGTTCTCTCGCCCTTGTCCTCGCGCGCGCGCGCTCGCGAGCGCCCGCGTATCTCTTTGAAACAATGGCGCGCAAGTGCAACACACGCCGCGGCTCTGTACATGGAAAGACAATGGGTGTATTGAATGCACTCCCGGAGATATAGACCCGCCGAAGGCTGATGCGGACGTTTTAGATTGCGTTCGCTTTCAACAAAAAAAAAAAAAAAAAAAAAAAAAAAAAATACGAGAAACAGAAAAAAAAATCTAGGCCTCCAAGCGCATGTAATACATATTATAAATATATGTATACATATGACTTTGGAGCGATATGTGTCAGCCTGCCGCGCTTGAGGTTCGTGGCGTTTTACAAAAAAAAAAAAAAAAAAACGTGAAAGAAAAAGAGAGAGAAAAACTTTTTTAAAAACAATATATATGTATTCGCAAGACTCGTCTATATAAATCGATGGGGTTTGGTGTAAATTACACCCGTAAATTCAACCCGAAATGATGATTCACGTGTTTAAATTCATAAAATTAAAAACAAAAAAAAAGTATTGGTTTTAAATCGCTTTTCGAATTTTTTTTTTGCACATTCTAGCCTATGTATGATTGTAGTTGTGTAGTATTGTGTAGAACGTTCCGTTCGGTAATGTTAAATTAAAGACACGGAATCGAGGGATCCTCTTTTAGGGATGATGTGGTTGCATACCGAACATAAAAGTAATTAGCAAATTTTTTATTTGTAATTGTCGCAACGTCTCGATAGCTAATGCGAATGGAATAGAACATTTGTCTTTGATTAAAAAAATACAAAGTATGATACAATTCATTATCAGAAAACTCGAGGAAAGCGTCACGAAATAATTATCATTAATTCAGCTTCAGCGCTTTAAGGCTTCCGTAAGCGTTTGTAAGAAAATCGGCATTATTAAGTTTATTTTGTCTCATAGAGAAATCTTTACTATGTACCGGAGCCGATGTTTAATAAACTAGATGTCTCGCTACGTGTTTCTAATATTTTTTTTTTTCATTCTGTCAAAATTTTATTGCGTTTCTTTAACCGTTATGTTTTTTTTTCGATTTATATTATAGTTTTTAATTTTCTTAAGAGATCCTAATAAAAAAGGTTGCAACAATAATGAAGTGACCTACTTTTGATTAAAACTATAGGCCCTCAAAATAATTTTTATTACTTTATTCACTTTGCTTATAACAAAATGTATTAAATAATTATTTATCGAAAAAGTAACGATTAATTGTACCGAAAAAATTACCCAATTATCGTGCAGCTTTTACGTATCTGGAAAATTGAGACAGTTGGAGATGTACTGCAGTAATCAATCCTATACATACGCCTGTATAAAATATCTTCCTTCGTCAAACCTTGAGATATCCCCCGACAGATGGTAAGAGAGAGAGAGAGAGAGAGAGAGAGAGAGAGAGAGAGAGACGACGGACAATTTCGCGTAAATGTTAAATTATAGTCCTGCCGTCGCTATAATGCGAGATAAAGGAGCGAACGCGCGCGCGCGCGCGCGTACATTCCGGGGCTCTCGCTCACGGGCTCCCGTCCGCGCGCTGGACACGCGTTACTTTCGTACGCGCGCGGGTCTATCGCCCGATATGGGACGGGAGGGGGGGGGGGTGAGAACCTCTCCCCCCTTCCTATTTACGCGCGCGCGACTACGCGTACCGCTCGGCTGGAGGCTCTCGCACCACCACCGACGCGCCTGACGCACTGCGTTACATTACGTAGAACGCGACCAGACATTGTGCGCCACGGGGACAATCGCGGAGCTATAATAGCGCTGCGCTGAAATGCCACCCCCCCCCCTCTGCCGCTTCGGCGATACCACCGCTTATACGCAGAGGCTCCCAAACAAGTTCCGTCTTTATATCATGCGCTCGCTCTCTGTATTGAGAAGGGAGAAATTGAAGAGAGAGAAAGAGAGAGTGCGTGTGTGCTTGCGTGTGTGTGTGCGCGCGCGCGCGCGTGCGAGAAAGAGACGAGTGGCGTCGAAAGAAAGTGGACGGGGACGTTGAGCGTGTGACGAGGCACGCGCGCGCGCGCGCGCACGATATTACCGAATCTGAGACTTTGGATATATGAGGGGGGGGGGGGGTAGAAGTCAATATCGGGGGTGCGTTGTCCCCGGCTGACTTACGAATATTCGAAGGGTCGAGGGGCGGGTAGATAATCGTCTTGTGCCACGGGTCGCGCAACTAGTCGTACAAATACGTAACGAAAAGAAAAGATAAAAAAAAAACACAACCGCGTATCAGATCCGGAAGATCGACGACGAGGCCCGGGAGCTTCGGTCTGGCGAGGACCGCGAATGCGCGAATGAATACGAAAACTGCGCGCTCGCGAGACTAGCAGGCAGTCGATTCGCGAATTAGGTGGGGGATTGACAGTGGGACGAAAATTGAACGAGGATAGCGCGTACTTTGTAACTCCAAGAAGAAATGTATTTAGAAAACGATTAACGTCATTAGGACTGTGTCGAAATAAGAAAATCGATAGATTGTCCAGTGAAAATTACCCGGTGAGTTCCCGGTAATTCCATCTTTGCAAAAAAAAAAAAAAAAAAAAACATTTCTAACAACATCACCGCACTTCTCTGAATAAATTCTCCACGCGTTTGAGTATATATTTACCATTCGCTTCTGGTTTGACCTTGTAAAAAATTTATAAAGTAAAAAAAATCCCCTGCAATTATTTACATTTTCACAGCGCGTGACGAAATTAATGACTGGAAATTTTTTCTCCCCGTCGCCAGTGAGTGACTTAAGCCCGTCTTTTCGTATCCCGATACTTTGGAATGAAATTTTCACAATGTTCACAGCTATATATATATATATATATATATATATATATATATATATATATATATATATATATATAATCGCTTTTTTATCGCAAACGAAAAAGAATACATATGAAAAGACTCTGATTGCGACAAGAGAGACTTGAAATGCTTCTGTAAGCTTTTCGTTGAGGTCACTGGGAGGGAGAGGGTCGATCTGCACAATCCCTCCGTAAAGACGACCAGCTTTAATTAACCCTTTCCTTGCCGACCGAGCTTTAAACTGGCGACTACGCCCATATTGAGACAAATTACTTGTATATATATGTGCATATACATGTATATATATATATATATATATATATATATATATATATATATATATATATATATATGTATATAGATATGACTCGTGAGTGCATTATAAGTGGAGGGATTCTTTCATCGAAGCCGCGCGTCACTATTTTTTTTTCACAACGTCGTCGCTCCAATTTTTTATATACTTTAATTTCTCGACAACTGTATATGGTTATTTGAGAAAGAGACAGAGAGAGAGAGAGAGAGAGAGAGAGAGAGAGAGAATGTGTGTGTGTGTGTGTGTGTGTGTGTGTGTGTGCGAGCGAGCGTTACCGCTCGCTGTGCACCATGCTCGGCCGTATTGTTAGTATAGTAATTGCTAGTGCGCGCGCGCGAGGAAAAAAAGTGGAGCCCCCCTCCACCCGAGGTTAAGTGACGGATCGAAGCGAAAATATGGGTTTTCGCGTGTAAGCAGAGCAGACTGACACGATGACCGACGTTTGGAAAAAGTTTATATATATATATATGTACATATATATATATATATATATATATATATATATATATATATATATATATATATGTATATATGTATGTGTAATTTTTTTGTTCTATATAAATTAGGGTGTACTCGACCTTTCAAAAAATATATTCGTTTCTCATTTAGTGAAAAAAAACGAAGAACGTACGCGATATTTCATTGAAGTCGAGCTAATTTTTAATTAGACATTATTAGAAATTATTAATTAGACAAGTACGTTATCGGATTCTTTTAGAATTATCGGATTTATATTAGAATTTTAAAATATGAATATAACGAATGCACATTGATTATTTACGCATAATCGTCCATTTACAAGTAAACGATATGTTTCGCATAGTTTGGTAGAATAACAAGTAATCTCCCGTATTAATGTGTAAAATCTCTAGTATGTGAATGTGGTTTAACTTTTAATTCGTATACATTTGACATAAGAACTATTCAGAAATATTCAGAAAATTACGGAGAAAAAATATATCAGTCAAATCAAACGTACTGGATTCCAATTGAAAATAATCAAGGTCTTGAACTTGAACGAGATAGATAAAATTATAAAACTTCCGAATCTAAAATACCGTTTCCTGCCTTTATTAATCTAAACTATTTCGAAATACTTTTCACAATCGAGAGATACATTAAGCTCTATTCCATGTATATAAATATATATATAGGGTAAGTATATTTTTAAATGATTTCCCGTTCGTGTTAAAACTCAATTTCGAACTAAATCGAGCGACGTTTCGCCTAGTAAATGTAAAGCCAGAGCGAGAGAGACAGAGAGAGAGAGAGAGAGAGAGGGGGGGGGGAGATAAAGAGAGAGAAGGAGACCGAGAATGAATCGTGAGGTTATTTTTTTCTATTCGAGTCATTATGAGACGCTTGTGCGTATATTTAATAAATACACATAGATACAACATCAGCGTCAGCGGCATAATCGTAGCGAGCCAAAAGAGGAAAAGATACAGTGCGCGGGAGAGATCAGCCGTCAGAGAACGCCACGAGCCGGCTAAGTCGTTCCATTATTATGCGTATATATACATACATACATCGGGGGACATTACATGTGCGCGCGCATCCGTAAGAGAACACGTACAATGCGTGTACAGTACATGTGTGCGCGCGCGTGTGTACTGCGCGCGTGCGTGTACGTGCAACATCGGAGGGGAGCCGAGAATTCCGGCTGATACGGGTTATAATAGCGTTGCCCGTCATCAGCTGCCGGCGAGTGCCCGCGAAGGATCTCTTCAACCCGGCGCAGAGCGTTTCTCGAGCGACTAACGTTAATGCAGCCGCCATCTATTGGGCGACGTAAAAACTGCCGGTGGCGCGTAGTAGTACTCGATTCCGTTACATATATATATATACGTACCAGCTCTATAACAGACGAGCAGGCGAGCGCGCTGGTTTCTATTTTCATCTCCCGCGCGCGCTATATAGCTATCGCGACGCATCATCGTGCGTCGAGGAGAGCCGCACGCGCTAATACCGAAGGAGTTCCCATCGATTTTTTTTTTTTTTTTGAAATTGCGGGATTAATTTAGATGAGAGTCGAAGCAGGAAACAATACGTGTGTGTGTGTGTGTGTGTGTGTGATTTGTATTTATCAAGATATATGTTTAGTAGTTTGAAATTTAATGGAGATAGAGAGAGAGAGAATAAATTACGGCAATTCGTAGTCGGTGGCTGTATTAGTAGCTACCCTGATGTGCGGCCGGACGCCGCTGTACAGCGCTCTCGTACTCGTTACGCAAGCGCGCGCATCGATTTACATTCCCGCGACTATTCCTCTCCTTTTCTTTCTCTCTTTAGGTGTATATATATATATATATATATATATATATATATATATATATATATAAATATGTATATATATATATATATATACACATATATGTATACATATATGTAATACGAATGTATCGCTTATTAATAAAAATCAAGAAGCACAGTGGGCGCGTCGCTCTCCTCCTCCCCTCAATTCCAATCTTCATTACTTTCGTTTCTGTACATAATACCACCGTCCTCGCTTGCGGTATTCTCTTCTCTCTCTCTCTCTCTCTCTCTCTCTCTCTCTCTCTCTCTCTCTCTCACTCACTCTCTCTGTCGTTCTCCCCGCGCGCGCCCGGTGCTGCATCCTTATCCTACTGCTTAGCAGCAGCCTGCTGTAGCAGCAGCAGTCTCGCCTACCCCGAGAGCCTAAAAATAAATTCTGGAGTTTATATGCAAAACCCGCTCTGCAGTGGCTGTGGCGAGCAAGGCCTCCTTGCTTTTCGATTCTCTATGCTTATTATACTGGCGGCAGAGTGCGATCTAAAGAGTGGGATTAATAATAATTAAGGGAAACAGAAGAAGAGTCGGAGAGAGAGAGAGTGAGAGTGAGAGAGAGGGGGGTCGAGATTAAAGTCCAGTTGAGAGGGCGTTAAGGTTTATAATAGAGTCAAAGGGTTCAAGTTATCGGATAAAAGAGAGCTAAAGGAAAGAGGATAGATATATAGAGAGTCGAGCGAAGAGAGAGGCAGAGGGAGTGAAAGGCAGTGAGAAAGATGCATGGGTCATGGAACGGATCAGCTGATCGGAGGCGCGCGTTCGCGCGCCTGAGTTTACGAGTTACGGTCGCCAATAAACCCGCACCGCCGTTCGTTGTTGCTCATGCGACGTTTCACGAGCTCTGTAGGGTCTGTCTCTCTCTCTCTCTCTCTCTCTCTTTCTCTCTCTCGCTCTTTTACCGCAAGCCGCGAAGCGAGGGGGTGGGGGAGAGGGTAGAGACACAAAGCGAGAAAGAGAAAGAAACTTTCTTGGAAAAAAGAGAGAATCGGTCCTGCAGAAGAGGACTTCTTTTTCATTCTTCTTTCTCTTTCTCTCTCTCTCTTGCTGCTCTTTCCATCCTCTCCCTCTATCTCTCTTTCCCTTTCGTTCAGCTAGATGAATGAGCGATGACTTGATTTTTTTTTTTTTTTTTTTAGTGCGACAATTATCCGTGCTCGAATTTTACAGCGCGATTCATAGGCCGTATTACGGGCTACAAAATTTTTTTAATGCCTTCTACCCCACCCCCTCTTCGCGGGTAATGGCTCATACATGTCCTTCCGGTTTTTATCGATGGCTTCGGCGCCGCGAGCGCGCGCAGTCAAAACAAAACGTTTTATCGTCTGCGCGGACGCCCTCTCAGCTTTCGCTTTTTTCGCGGTCGCGCCCTCGACACCCCCTCTCCTCCCCCCCATGGATCCCCAGCTCCCCTTAACCCAAACCATAGCCGCTCGTATAGGGGCAGACCTCTTCACGAGCGAAAGGGTGAATTACCGGCACTCTGGATATTGGGTAATACGTAGTCCAATGCCACTTATCCTTTCGGAAAATCTTTCGTTAAGCCCGCCCATCTCCTGACCCCGCGCCGAATTGCATAATATATATATATGGGAATGCAGTGGCGCGGATTGAAAAATTTTTCTTTTTTTTTTTTTTTTTAGTACTAATTTACGACGCGGGAAAAGTGCGGAGTTTACGACTGCGGTGGCGGGGGAGAGGGGGTCCCTGAAGGACGTCACACGCGCCGCCCGTATCTCGA
Organism: Sycobia sp. Sy_11; assembly: GCA_018907035.1. NCBI lineage: Eukaryota > Metazoa > Arthropoda > Insecta > Hymenoptera > Epichrysomallidae > Sycobia > Sycobia sp. Sy_11. Next base: position 295,233 of record JACCIC010000300.1, read on the forward strand.
TCCTCTCGTGGAGAGAAGAGCGGAGTAACGGAGGGAAAAATCAATCTATCCCAGAATTGTACCCAGGGACAATCGCCGATTCGTGCGCGTCTGATACATTCGCATATACGTATATTTAAGCATGTTATGAAGTAGCGGACGTCTCGAACGGCCCCCGAGGGCCGTTGCCAATGAAAGACACATACATATATCGCCGCGCGTAATGATTGTAAACGGAAATATAGAAACGAAATCAATAAAGATGGCAGAGTCGATGCTTACCTGGTGGCGGATACGGACTCGACGTGACCGGCTCCGGTGCCCCGTAATTCCTCAGGCCGCCGTAGCCGTCGTGGGGGAAGGCCGCCTCGGCGACCATCGCCGCCGTCACCCGGCCCCGGTCGTCCGCCGCCGACGGCGTCAGGTACGAGACGCCCGCCGCCTGGCTGTGCGCGTGGTGATGGGCCGCGGCGGCGGCGCTGTCCACCGAGTGATGATGCCTCGTCGTCGTGTACGGCGGATAATTGCACCAGCTCTGGGAGAAGCTCTGGTGGCAGCTGACGGCGGGATCGGCGCCGCTGCCGCCGCCCCCGGCGCCCGCGCCCCCGCCGCCGGCCGAGCTGCCCGTCGACGAGGTCGTGGTGACGATGCCCCCGCTGCCCGCCGAGTTGTACGCCTTGTAGTCGGAGTTGCTGCCGGCGCCCGTGCCGGCCCCGCCGCCCGCCCCCGTCGTCGAGGCGGCCGGCGACCAGAAGCTCAGGGTCGAGCTCTTGCGCTGGTCCCTGGAGGAGGCGCCGGCGCCCCCCGCGCCGGCACCCCCGCTGCTCGGGTCGGTCGCCAGGTTGGTGTAGTAGGTCGGGGGGTTAGCGCCCCCGTACGCCTGGTGGTGGCTCAGCGGGTCCTGGGGCGCGCCTCCCGCCCCGGGGTAGTGGCTCTCCTGGGGGTGGTGGGGGCTGTAGCTGGCCCAGCCGCCGCCGGCGCCCTGGCTCGAGCCCGTCGAGTGCGAGTGCCTTATGACGCCGCCGCCGCCTGCTCCCGAGCCCGGCAGGCCGTTCGGCTCGCCGCCCACGCAGCCGACGTCGTAGCCGCCGCCTCCGGCCTGCTGCTGCTGCTGCTGCTGCTGCTGCTGGGCCGCAGCGACCGCTGCCGCGGAGCCGGCCTGGCCCACGGGGGTGGCGGTGAGCCGCTTCGCCGGTATGTGGAGGGGGCCCGTGGCGCTGTTGCTCGCTACGGACGAGGCGCCGCTCGGCGATGTCGAGGAGGCGCTCGCGGTCGGGCCCTGCTGCTGGGAGGTCGCCGCCGAGGAGGGGGCGCCCGGCGAGGTGGGGGTCGAGGCCTGCTGCTGATGGGAGCCGGTGCTCGAGGCGGCCTGCTGGTGCTGCTGCTGCTGCTGCTGGTGCTGCTGCTGGAGGGAGACGAGGGAGGAGGTCGGTGCTACGGGCGGCGGACTGTCCTCGTAGGGGACACCGTTCATCATGTTCCACCAGGTCAACCCGGTGGAATTCCCCGCTCCGGTGACTGTCCCCATCGGCGTGACGGAGGCAGGGTGAGCCACGCCGGAGCCGCACAGCGGCACGGCGTGCACATTGTCGTACAGCGTCGCCGTTGAGCAAGCCACGTGATCGGCGATGGTGCAAATCGCGATTGTTTGCCGACGATTTTAAGGTCGTCGTAGGGCCGTGGATGGTCGAGCGTGGGTGGGGGTGCGGGGTCGGTGCGGCGGCGACGGGGTCGTTTGTTTTTGCGGTCGTTGGATTTTTTATTTATCGTTTTCGTTTTGGGTTTTTGTTTTTTGGTTGACGGCGCGCGCAGGGACGAGGGGGGGTCGTTGTCGTCGTCGTCGTCGTCGTCGTCGTCGTCGTCGACGGCGGCGGAGGAGGAGGAGGAGGAGGACGAGGTCGAGGTGGAGCGGAGCACGTCGGCAGTTTCACCGAGGTCCGAGGGTCATCGCCGCAGTCGGCGTGGCGAGCGCGCGCGAGATCCGTAGGTAAATAAAGAAAGCGCGTGCACGCCGCGGTCCCCGCGGGTGGCGGAGGTGGCGGTGGCCCCGGTGGTGGGGGAGAGCGTCGAGAGCGTGCGCGCGCGCGCGCAAACGTCAGAGCGGGAGAGAGAGAGAGAGAACGTGTGCGAGACGGCGATGAGCCGGAGCGCCGCGCGCCGGCGGTGAGAGGGGGTGAGTGGAGGGGGGGGTTAAGGGCAAGGAGTAGGGGTCGGAGCGAGGCGGCGGGGTGGGGGGAGTCGGTGCGTCGCGCGAGATAACGCGGAAGCGCCGCGCGGGCGTCGATGATAACGATGACGGATGCCGCGGTGGGCGCAGCGAGGAGGCGCCGCCGAGTCGTGGTCGCGCAGGTACGGAGGTACGGCGGTGGTGGCGGCAGCGGCGACGTTGGTCGTCGTCGTCGTCGTTTTGCACATGTACACACACACACGCGCGCGTACGAGGCAGAGCGAGAGAGGGAGAGAGGGAGAGGGGTCCAGACGGCGAGAGCGCCGAAGATGCGCGCGGGGAACGAGACGGAGAAAGAGAGAAAGCCACGTGTGCCGTGCGCGAATGACGGGGAGCGCGCCGGGATGGTTTTTATTTGTTTGTTTGTTATTTTATTTTTTTTTTTTTTTTTTGTTGTCGTTGATGAAATTTAGCAGATTTCCGTCGTCGTCGTTACGGCAGGCCAGCCGGGTCAGATGTCCGACGAAACGATGCCAGCGAGATGTAGATCAGTAGTAATTGCCCGGTCGTCGTGATTGGTTAGGCGGCAGCAGATCCATGGATGGGACGAGGGTTGATGCGTAACACAATGTAGAATGAAAAAAAAGAAAACAGAAAACTCACTTTAGCTATCTCGCCTTTACTGACTAATGATTGGCCGCGTCGTCGCGGCACCAGCTGTCCCGTCAGACATGCACCGAAATATTCTTAACTATGTATATAATATATATAGATATATCTGCAGGTATAGTTATGTGTGTATTTAGGTGTGTGTAAATTTATATGTCACTACAGATCAGTCTCCGTCCTTTGGTAAATTTAATAAGAGAAATGCACAATGTATTTGGGTATTGTTAATAAATGGAAAAACAAAAAACTATCCCCACAGACACTGTCTCGAAGCCCAATAAAACACTACTGTACTGCAGAACACGCTACAGCTGTCACTCCCGTTAAATCCCCCTTGTCTTTTACCCACTCGTATCGCCTGCAAAAATTTTTCTCAACCTATCCTCCTCCACTGTGTGTCCCTTTTCACTTTCGTTCGTCGCAGCTCCTTTTTGTTTTGTTTTTTTTTTATTATTTACGCACGTCCGCTACACGTTCGACAACGGCGAATTGCGCACCAGCGCGCGCGACAGCTTCGCGCTTCGTGCCCTCCTCCTCGCGGGAGTGCGGAATCATCGCCGTGTACAACGTCAAAGCCGCGCTCTCCCCCCTGTCGCGCGAGGCACTGTGGACACTCGCCCGCCCGTCTACCTATCAATGCGGCTGTCCTTGTCTCCCGCGCCACTCTCGACCGCCGATTATTGCGCACCGAAGGGTCTTTCTCCCCTGCCGCGGAAGGGGGCAAGGGGGGAGCGGGTAGCGAGCGACCTTACCCAAAAAAAAAATATATATATATAGACAATTTTCACCCCGTCCTTCGAGCTTCCGCGCACTGTCGAGATAGGACGGCACTGTGATTTTCACTTTTCTTTTTTCTTTTTCTTGTTTCTTTCGTTCCTCGTTCAGCTGCTCGGCGATCTACGACGGCACAACAACACCAGAGGTAATTCCCGCAATCCCGCTGTTCTCGGGCTCGGGTGTACCAGGTAGAGGAACGAGAGAAAGAGGTAACAAAAAAAAAAAAATTTTTTTTTTCTTTTTCTTTTCAACTGAGATCCCGCGTTCGAACGGCTGTCCTCTCCTCCACGTCGATCGACCCCAGCGGGCGATCGCTCCAATTCTTCGAAATCGCCGTTGCGAAACAATCAAACGACGTTAAACGGGATGGGGGGAGGAAAAAAATCTAAAATTCCGAATCGACGGCTTGACGTGAGCGACGAGACGGGTTACACGATGCAGACCGCGACGGATGACAACTCCGCACGGCGGCAAAATCAGCGGCGAGGCGGCTCTGCTGCTGCTGCTGCTTCTGTCGCTGTCGCTGCCGCTGCTGCTGCTCTTGCTCCTGCTCCGCGTCTCGCACACATGCACTTACACACGTGCATACACGTCCGCCGCGCGTATCGCTCGTGTATCCCCGCGTCTCTCTCTTTACCTATATATATATATATATCTATATATATATATATGTATACAGGTATATACGCACACACACACACACTCACACACACATATATATATATATATATATATCTATACGTCGCCGTGTAGTGGCATGCGCGTGTGCGCGCGCTGCGAGCGCCCCGTTGCTTGGGGGATATCCTTCCTCGTTGTTGGCCTCGCCGAGCCAAACTGAGCGACAACTGAGCTCCGACCGTCTCTCGGAGCCTGCCTCGAGCTCCGCCGCGCTCGCTCGCTCGCTCGCTCGCTCGCTGCGCTGCGCTACGCTGCGTTGGCTGGCTCGGCGAGGCTCCGCGGCGCGCGCGCGCGCTGCTGCTGCTGCTGCTGCTGCCGTCGTCGTCGCCACCGCCGACCCGAGCGCTATCTGTCAGTTGGCGGGGCAAGCTCGCGAGCGCCGCGCACGTACCCGAGGAGTAGAGCAGAGCAAGCGGGAGCGCGCGCGCGCGCGCGGGCGCGTTCGAGTGAGTTTGCGGAGCGGCTGACGTGAAGGGAGAGAGAGAGAGAGAGAGAGAGAGAGAGAGCTTTACACGCGCGCGACGTCGCTCTCGGCCGGCTGCTGCACCCCCTCCCTGTCTCAGCTACGTACGTATTAGGCGTACGTCTTTTTTTCTATTCTTTTTTTTTTTTTTTTTTTTATTTTAAATACTGGTTGACTCTCTCGGCGGTCGAGAGGAGGAGATCGCGCGGCTGAATAGCGCTCGTGTCTCTTGTATTATTTGCACTGCAAACGGAGGGCGGTGATATTTCGGATTTTTAACGAAGTTTAATGGATGAAAACGCGCCTTTCGATTATTCGGGGGCACAGAAGAACGTCCGAGCTTTTTAGCTGTTCGAGTCTTTTAATCAATCATACGGAAGCGAATAATCGAAGAACGTAATGAATCCCGCCCTGTTTTATTTTCTGTTTTTTTTTTTTTTTTTTGAATTTTCAATTGTCGAAAATTCGCCGCTGATGCGAAAGAAGCTCAGTAGTACGAGCGTACCTCGTACCGTACCGGCTATCGACTCTACGGCGCGCGCATAATACGCGTGTGTGTATACGTACCGTGGAGGAGCGTGACTCGAGCGCGTAACATACACCACCGCCGCACGTATAAGGCTCGTGCGACGAGGGCGCGGATAAGAGAATCGGAGGGACAGAAAGAGATATAGATGGATTGATAGATGGGGGGGGGGGGTGAGAGTTACGCGTATAGAAGAGCTCGCAGCGTCTACATATATATATATATATATATATGAGCACGAAACTTGGCTGTTTGAATTTTTTTTCTCATTTCCTTCAACAGTCCAGTCGTGAATGAAGTTTTGTTCAGAAGACGATAATTAACTGGAGTTGAGCGAAGTACGCTGCAAAGTTAGGGCACTGCATTATTAAGATTAGAGGATTAAGGAAATAACGAGGATAGTAATGAACATTTCGTCAAGGGCTTAGGGCGTATCTATCGTATTTTTTGCTCCTACTTGATTTACTACAAATTTGATTAAGTGCGTGTAATGAAAATTTCTACATATATATATATATATATATATATATATATATATATATATATACTATTCAGGGAAGACAAAATATTTAATCTTAATTTCTTATTTCTTGATTCCAGTTAAAAAAAAAAAAAACTTTTTTCCAACAAAAAAATTTTTCTCGTCCGTCATTGTAAAAGATTTTTAACTTAAAAACTCGCCTTCATAACGGACAAAGACCGGCGAAGGAAGTACCCCGTGTCCCAATTGAATGAAATCTCCCCGAAATTCTTAATTTAGAATAATCACGAAAATGAGGATATTATTAGAATGGCGGAAAAGGTGCGACGCGACAGGAATTAGATCTAAAGTATTAGGCGCAGCGCTGTACCGCGCGAAACGGAAGTCCAAAGACCGGCGGCTCCGATCGCGCGCGCACACGGATTAATGTATAGCGGCAGAAACGAGCAGAGCTCGGAGCCGCAGAATCCGTGGGCGAAATTTAAAAGTGCGCTCGAAAGCTCCAAGCCTCCGAGGCGTCAGATATTATACAAATATAGATTGAATGAAATATAGGTGAGCAAACATACGGATAGATATGCATATATATTTATATATGTATATATATATATATATATATATATATATATATATATACCACAGTACTTACACTTCGCGCCGGGATCAATCTCACATAAGAACGGCTGCTCCACTTGGCACGGCCGTCTTAACGCCGCGCAATCATTCGGGACGAATAGATTCCGCGTCCGGTGCGCGGACGCGAGCGCAGCGGCGGAAGACGCGCGCGCGCGCATTAATGCTCCTAGAAACAGCGAGAGAGAGAGAGAAAGAGAGAGAGAGTGAGAGAGAGGGAGTGAGAGCGATGACGGCAGGAGGAGGGAGGCGAGAAACTCGGACGAACGGAGGCAAGTCGAGAGGCGAAGGAGGACGAGACGGAGATGCCCTGCTCCCTCCCCGACCCATCCTCTTACTTCAATTTTGGAGTTTGCGCTATGAGAGAGGGGGGGGGTGAGAGGATAAAGCACTCTCGAATGTAGGAGAAAACGAGAGAGAGAGAGAGAGAGAGAGAGTAAGTGAGGAAGACAAGGAGTGTAAGGGAGTGTTGCGAGCAGCTCGCGTATACACACACTCACACATATACATATATATATATATATATATATATATATATATATATATATATATAACGGGCTATACACATCCGCGCGGGCGGTGTATTGTAGTCTAAATCTCGGTACTTTTACGAGCAATAAAATAAAACGGTCTGACAACAGCTTCAGCCGCAAAACCTTATACTCGCGATCGCGCGCTCGGCCGACGGGCTCTCTCTTTCTCTCTCTCTCTCTCTCTCTCTCTCTCTCTCTCTCTCTCTCTCTCTCTCTCTCTCACCCTCTCTCGCTCACCATCCCGCACGCTCTCTCGCTCGCGTATTAATTACCGGCGTATAACGGCGGACTCCGCGGCTCGCGCGTATATATAACATAGCCGACTTCCCACGCGCGCGCGCGCGCCCGCGCGAGCACGAGCGCTCTTGCATATAAACACCGCGACTTTACGCGAGCGCGGGAGGCACCGCGATGCGTGCAACAGACTGCGTGAGGGAGGAGGGGGGGGCGGGAGAGAGCGGTGAGACACGGAGCACGTCCAGGCACAGCCCGGGAGAAGGATCCTCGGAAGGGGGTGCTCGTTTCGAAAACAATCGACGCGCGAACTATGTATATATATATATATATATATATATATATATATATATATATATATATATATGTGCGTATGCACGGCTTATGATACGTACCCCGAGATGGTATTTCGTTGTAATATACGATTTCTAATTCTCACTGACGCGGCGGACGTTTAGCGCTCGCTGCGGGCACGCGCAAATTGCCGGGAATCGCGCGCAATAATCTGAAAGAGCGACCTGAATTTTTTGACAGCGCGTGAGAGTGAATCGCGGTTTGTTCTTCTTTTTTTTTCGCTTTTCTTTCTTCCTTCCTTTCTTTTCTTTCTTTCTCTCTCTTTCTCTCTCTCTCTTTTTTTTGAAATTCGGTACAGAGGCAGAGGACTTCATCGGCGTCGTATGTAACATTTGATTGGGATTATTGTAATTGCCAAATGTCAGAATAGCCTTTAAACAAAAGTCGTTTGCTTACGATTATTTTTTGAAAGGTTTTTTTTTGCATAATTACGGGAGACAATTGCAAGCGCGTGGTTATCGAAGTTTATAATGTGTATAATCTCACTTTATCAGCAACGTTAAAAATTGTCTTACGCAATTTGGACCTGATCCCTTATACAAGTAGATATATATATAGAGAATGCCATCTATTAAATCAAAATCATATCCCTTTTTTACACTAACGGTATAACATGAAAATCCATTATCCATTTCGACTATTAGAGTGAGGTATGTATAATTTCTCATATAGAAAAAAAAAACAAGAAAGAAAAGAATGATTCGTATACATAAAAAATGTACAGCTTTTGAAATTCAGCTGTACGAGTTAACATATTTTTTAAATGAACGGATTAAATAGTGACAGAAACATATCAATTCTTAAAACGAGTGGGAATTGTTATAATAATGATATTACTCGATACGACACCGTTTAGTATGACCATGAACGTCCTAGTGCATTTTAATTATCAGTCTTTAAAATGGCGAGTATAGGAGATATACGTTATAGAATTAATTGGAAATTTATATTTTTTACTATTTTTTTCATTAAGGTCATAAAACAAACGAAAACATTTCACCATACACCCTAACCTAACAGAGCCAAATTGACGATGAATTTTCATTTTAGACACCCACTCTAAAGGTTGCGGCGCCACGAGTATTTGGAAAGTTCACGAGCCGAACGATTGAAATTTCACCATTGACATCGTGAAGTCCATTACAAAAAAAAAAAAAAAAAAAACTATAGGATAGTTTTTATTAAGATTCAGTGTGGACTGTAGGGAGAAAAAAATCCCGGCCACTTTCGAACAGATTCAATTCCCCGCTCGCTCGGCCTGCCGGGAAATTCGATGATCCGACGGAGGTCGCGCACCTGAGCCCCGCAGCAGCCCCTTGCGAGTTTCTCTGACAAATAATTATTATAATACACGAAATATGGCGAAGGGGGCCAGTCGTTAAACGCGAGACATTCGGGCATTGTTCGGCTGCTTCGCTATATAGGTCACGGAGAACGCCGTTGCGGTGCCTGTATACGGTCAGTCTGGTTGGTGTGTGTATGTGTGTGTGTTGCGCGTCTGTATAAAGCGTACGTCACGTCTGGATACCTTGACCAAGTCATTCTTCTCCCCCCCCCACCCCCACCCCATCCCACCCCCGCCCGCCCTTCGCGGTTCGACATACTTATGGTACGAGATATATGTGTGCTTATTAAAGTATGCGACTCACCTTGTATACCAGCCAGGGTTGCGGGCGTGAACACGCGGGACAACCTGAAATATTATAGCAAACAGAGCGTCAGTGAGATGGAGGCACAGAGAGAGAGAGAGAGAGAGAGAGAGAGAGAGAGAGAGAGAGAAAGTGAGAGGGGGAGGGCAGGGGAAGGAGACAGAAGGCGGCAAGATGGACAGCGTCTCGTAAACGTCCGGTTTAATGAGAGCATAATAAGTAAACTTGAACTTAAGAATGGTCCGAGAGCGAAAGAGAGAGAGAGAGAGAGAGACACGCACGAAGTCCCAGCTCTGTCTCTCACAGCGTCGGTAATAAATCTAAGTTTTTGTTTTTCTATTTCTTTTCTTTTCTTTTTTTTTTTTTTGTTGAAAGTGGATTAACATACTTTGAACCGAACGGCTTCGTGCCCTCACGTAATCGCTAAAAAGCTCGATGAGGAAATTTGGTGATTATTCCCTTTTTCTCCTCTCGTCGCTTGGAACGGGTAAATATATATATATATATATATATATATATATATATTTATTTATTTCAAAAACTCTAATTTTCGTTGTTGTTGTTTTTTCTTCGTTTTCAAAAATTTCATTTTTAATTAAATCCAAATATTTAGAATTAAGCATCGAGGCCAAATAAGAATATATTCTTGGAACTGAGCACAACGCTGTCGTGTTTAAAATTCAAATTTTACTTAATTATGCAACTCGAGTTATAATTTGCATTTTTTTTTTTTTTTTTTTTTTAAAGCCTACGGAGATTAGACGCAGTACGTAAATGTTGGTTTTTTCAACAGAAGAAAAGGGAAGGAGAACGAAAGAAAAAACAAACAAAAATGTCGAAAATATTTTAGAACAAAGTTGAGTATACAATGAGTAAGATAAGTTATGCCATCCTTAAAAAGTTAAACGGACGTTTTCTCAATTACCGTGTTCCCCTCGACAAAACGGAAAGATCGCGGGGAAATGATCGAAAGCTCGTATTTGCGCGTACCGTTAGTTTATTTATTCGCGCCAAGAAATTTATTATTTAATTTACGACTGTAAAACATGATTTAATATTTAATTGGAATTTCAATTTGACTTGGTTTTTTTTTCCTCTTTTAAAGTGGCATAACCCTATCCTTATAATTATCGAAAGTGTCAATTACGAACAATGGATATACTTTTCGTGGCTTCGTAAAAATTTAATATTAAAATCGTTTCTCATTCTAAAAATTTATCGTGTAGTTATTCCATTGATGGGTTGTTTTTCTTTTCTGTGGAATACGACGGTGAACGCAAATGGCACTTTTAAATTGACGCGCGCCAAATGATCGCCACCTCGAATATCACGCAAAAACACAGGGCAATACGACTATAGAGCGTAAATTTTTTACCGCATACGTGTGCATATATATGTACATATATATGTGTATATATATATATATATATATATATATATATATATATATATATATATATATATAGACATACGTATAATTTTTAAAACCGAAACAAAGTAAAAAATCAATGAAAGCCGCATAAATTTAAATTCCTACCCGCTCTTACGATGCGTTAATGCTTATTGAAATCATTATATATACGTATAAATATTGAAGCGTGGCGAGGGGAAAAAAGATGGAAAAATAAATTATTCCATGGAATTTATATGTATATATATATATATATATATATATATATATATATATATATATATTTCACCTGGCGACTCACGCCGAAATAACGGAACGTGCTACAGGTATACACACACATATATATATATATATATATATATATATATATATATATATATATGGTGTTTAAAAATCACGCTTGAATTTTAAAACAGTATCTTTTTCATTCCTTAAGTCTTCCTACCCTCCCCCCCAGGATTGGCCTACATCATCCCGTGAATAAATAGCGGCGCGCGCAACATCTGCGCGGATTAAAAGCCCGCGAAATTCTTAAAAAGGAAGCTACTGCTTGGGCGAGCGCTGCGGTTGCAACCCGAGTCACCGATGACGATAATAACGCGCGCGCGCGCGTGTATATATATATATATATATATATATATATATATATATATATATAACGTGACTCGCGTTGCGCCGCGCCGCTTTCTCGGGCTTTTACAGCGTGCAATCAAGTAATTAAGCCATAAAGAAGGACGGGGCGTAGGGGGAGGACGGAGGGGGAGATAGTGGGCAGGGGCGGCGACGGTACTGCTGCCGCAGATAAAGAGAGAGATGGAGGGAGAGACGATGCTCGTTCACCTGCACAGCTCGAACGGGTAGTACGTCTTCTCCACGGCGCCGAACACTTTGAAGCCTTTTGTCTACCGGTCCAGGAGGGAAAACGTCAGCCTGCAAGCAGAGAAAACAGAATCTTATAAGTATACGTATACGTATATGATACTAGCGTATAGAGGATTATGCATGGCGCATATGCATATGTACGATATACGCGTATTATATGTAGGCACCACTGTATATATATATATCTATAGAATATGGGAAAATCAGCCGCTATACGCGCTTCTTGGGCGCTCGCCCATTATTATAAAGCGCCCCTCCCCTCTCTCGTCGATGCAGCGGCGCTTCCGTATTAATGGGTCTACATGGACATACGCTGGTATATTCTTATACAGTCGGGCGACGAACGCAACGTCGTCGCCGCGTCGCGCGTCGGCAGCGCGACTTTATACGGGATAAGTGCTTTATACTGCGCCCGTTGCACGTGTATCTATATATATCTCTTTCTCTCTTGCATACCCGCACACACACACACACACACACACACACACACACACACACAGAAAAACATGTTTCATTCGGCATTTGCTTGCCGTCGTCTGAGTCCCTTTCGATCATCTCCCATTCGCAATGATGTTGTTAGATTGATAATGCGATTGTGAATACTGAGAATGCAATACTAAGTACTCGACCTCCAGTGCGGAATCGATAAAGAAATTTGTAACAAGCTTCTTGTTTATTTACATTCTGTCCTCTTAATTCGTCAGTCTAGTCGGAATTTAATTTTTTAATGAATGATACGGTGTCATTGACGAAATTCTAAGGGGACTCGCTCGCTGTAAAGAGGGCTGTCAGAAAACCGTATAATTACGTACTTATTCATTATTTTTGGATATTTATACGAATCCAGAGCGTTTTTGCGATATGTATTCCGTGTCGATGCAATGATACGGAACGGAGTCTCTGTAGGGGCCAACAAAAAAACTTTTTGAATTGACGACACATCGTCCGTTCGGCTTTTTTTTTTTTTTTTTTAAATTCTTTTAGGCTTGAGGCAATTATTTTCCCAATGATCTAATATCGCCTATGAATTTTCAAGATTTTTGATTTTTTCCAACCGAACAATACTTATAGCGAAGATATCGAAACTTATAGCGAAAGCCGGACGTCGACAAAACTCGTCGTTTTGCACATCTCAAGCCAAATCCATGATTTTACTGTTACGTCATTGAGCCAAACATCAAAGGAATTTTTAATTTCATGAAATTTCATCAGTGGGCAAAACATCAAACTTTTTGTTTGTGTAAAAATGACATTAATAATAGTTTTCCTATTTTTATCCTGTTATGATATCGACCTTAAAAAAAATGACATTACTTATTAGGGGATAAAGGTTCACCCCAGCTGACTTTCGACTATTTCATAATTAGTGAGTATGAAATTTTAAGCATAAAAAAACACTATTAACAACATAAAAAATTAGATTTTCATTATTTTTTAAAGAATAAATGTTCAGAAATGTTCAATAGATTAATTTTCCTAATTTATAAGGTCTAGAGAAATTCTTGTTGTTCCAAAAACACGTTATCGCAAAGCATTTCTTTTTTAAGAGTCTATGAATACTCAGCTTATTGACTGAGTAAGATATCATTTCAACAACCCCTTGAGGAATTCGAAATTTTATAGCACTTGAACAATTATCAAATCTCTGTTTTACCGTATTGTCCCTACGATAATTATTAATAATAAATGCGACGAATACTTCAGAAAATACCTTACTTCTCTATAAATATTCCGTTCTCTCTCTTTTTTTTTTAAGAAATTTAAAAAAGAAGCATAATATCGTACGCCGTAAATTTTCTAATAATATTCCAAACTAATATCCAAAATTTCATTTCTGTCGAATAATTTTTGTTTCCATATAAAATATTATCATTTCGATTTTAATTATTTTAAAATCGAAATCTTTATTCACCTTCGCGATAAGAGCTTATTAGTTATTCGTGCTCCCGGCGCAATGATTCACGACTTTATAAAAATTTTTCTTTTTTTTTTTTTTTTTTTCGTGTTTTAATACCTTTCACGCAATCAAATTGTTAATATAAAACCTTGGGTAGCGAGCTTTGCCAACTACGTAGAACGCACAAGGTTATGCTCGCGTGTAAATTGCAAAAGGCGCGATAAAGAAAAAAAAAACATAATAAAATGATAAACCTTATCAGCGTTAAAACTTTTCCATCGTAGTCATTATGCAATGTGCAATCGATATCTTTCGTAGGTGCGCGGTGGGTGCGCATATATACATTTGCCCTTGCTTTATTTTTCTTTATCGAGCCTTAATGCCATTAACGGGGGCAGGGGTGCGGGCGTATATATAAGAATTTTTCGCAGGAGGCTAAAAAGCTTTATAAAGCTCAGCGAGGAAGAAGATTTCTATGGAAAGCAGGCGCCTCGGCGTTCATTCCATTTTCCTTTTCGTCCTCGCGCGCCGACTCGATCTTTTTTCCACCCCCTTCCCGCCCACCCTCCTCTTCCTCCTTTTATATCAGCAAAGTGTTAAGGTGAATCTACCATTGGGTAGGAGGGTGAATTTACGGCGGTGGGCTCAGGCGCGCAGAATGTGCGCCGGGGTCTCGGTGCGGGACGAGGTGGAGCAACGGAGGACGGCCGTGGGAGGTGGGGAAGGAACGCGAGGAGATTGGGCTCCGAGACAGAATTCATTTTGGGCGACTGCGAATTGTCCCATAATGGGGGGGGCGGAGGGATGGGAGGGTCGTCTCGGACAGAGAAAGGCCGACAGAGAGAGTGAGAGAGAGTGAGCGAGAGAGAGGGAGAGGGTGAGATTCTCCGGTCTGTCGGCGACCGAAGTATATACGAGTAATTAGAAAATTGCTCCCCTCGCAGCGACATTGCCTAAGTTTCTGGTAGTTGTCTGAAGAATCTCCGTGTATTAGGGCTTAAATGTTTCTTGCAAAAAAAAAGAAAAAAAATAAAAATAACAAAACAACAAGTAAAATTTTAAGCACCGCGTAAATTTCGTTCAATTACATATCCCGAATGCCGAAGTGCTTAAAAAAAAAAGAAGAAGAAAACTCTCGAAGAAAGCAACTAATTTTCGTCTGAACTAACTATATATATATTCTATATACTTTTGAATATATATTTATGGTTTTCTCGAAGACACGAAAACGGAGGCCGTCCTTTCCTTTCTTTTGTATTTTTTTCTTATTTTGCCATCGTTACATTTCGTGTCATTTATTACTCTGTACGCGAAATTTATGCGAGATTTTCCCAACTGATACGCAAATACACAATCAGGCCCCTATAAGGGCGCGCGGGCCCTCAAAACGTCCGTATGTTAAATTACCGAGCGGCCTTGGCAGCGAGAGTGGTGTTTTCACGCATCCCCGCTGTATGCACGTACATGCATGATTATATAAATATATATAAATATAAATATATATATATATATATATATATATATATATATATATATATATAGTCACACACACACACAGAAACGAAACGAATCGAGGGTGTACGAAATGGGGAAAAAAGAGCAAGCGTGCAGAGCTTTCTCTATTCGAGGATTGAGCAGCGATATCAGTAGTGTATATATATATATATATATATATATATATATATATATATATAATATAGGGGACCATCGCTCGGTCCTCGGTGATTCGGACACGAGAAAGCTCTCCGTCTCTTCTCTCCCTCCGGGGGATCGTTTTAGTTGGAAAGCATGGTAGCTATACATACGTATAGCTGCACGTGTATATATATATATATATATATTTATACAGGGACTCGCGCTCCTTTCAGTTTCTCTCGTGGACGGAAAATCCCCCGCGCGTCGAATTACTCTATCTCCATCTCCCATTCGGTGCCCGGTCTCCTTTTTCTTCCCTCGCGCGCCGCAGCTGTCGAAATTGAACGCGCGGTGCGTTGGCTGCGTTCCTCCCCCTCCCTCCGCCACACCCTCAACCCTCGTCCATCGTCATTCTCCGTCCATGAGCGAACCTCACCCCTCCCACTCTCGTGGATCCACTCGTTGCGCGGCGCCCAGGCCCTTAAAAATATTCTTGCTTCCTCACTGCCCCCTCACCACTCTCTCTCTCTCTCTCTCTCTCTCTCTCTCTCTCTCTCTCGCTGACTCTCCCACACCGACTCTCGCGTTATTTTCGGAAAGTGCCGAAAAGTGCGTTCGCCCTCCCGCGATACACACGCCGTGTATACGCGTATATTACGATCCTCGAAGCGGCCACGTGGGCGCGAGTTAAAGCGTTATACACTCGCCACGCCCATTGTTTAAGTACCAATACAAACGGGGCGCGCGCCCGCGAGAAGGAGCGAGATAGTGAGAGAGAGAGAGAAAGAGAGAGAGAGGAAACGCGAGGGAGAGCCGGGGCGCGCCGCGCAAATTTATTACCAATAAAATTCACCAGTATTTTACGGCTACGCGCGGCGCGGTATGTAGGTGAACGTCATCGGCTTCCGTTTCAATCGCAATATATATATATATATATACGCGGCGGCGCGGTGCAACAGTATTACCGGATCTCATCCCCTTTCGTCTACTTCCGCCACTACGCTCCCCGCCCCCCACCACCCCGCTACGCAATCCAAACTATGGATTCTAATTAATAAATGCCGGGACGGAGAGTCGTATGTCGCGCGCGCGCCTCTGCGTCGGTGCCGCTTCCGTATGATCGTTCCTGCAAAATACAAAAGTTTCGCTGCCACTTCGCTGGCAGCGTAATTAAGTATCGACGTATTGTACCTAATCACCTGCCTTGCCCCGGAGTCGAGAAGGAGCCGTCGAATTTTCGTCGTTTAAATCACTCGTACGACGTCGTTGCGCAACGGCGCCCTCGTGATTTTAATAAGAAATATCGAACGTCGCCTTATAAATCTCTTCGTTGCTCTGGCCTTCGCGAAAGAAATGGATTTGGACAATCATAGTATTCCGTATATGCGTGCGGTTAACAATAGCTTTTCTACTCGACTCCATAATATACTATATTTCATTGATATCTTTAAGCAAAGTAAGCGATATTCTTGTAATTCGTATGCCACATTTTCTCGAACGAAGAAGTGATCTTTGAGAATTAATTTACTCGATAAAGTGGGGTTTCGGTGAAAAATCCATTATTCCGACTCGATTTCATAGTCCTTCAAATGCGAATGATTAAAATTTATCTCAATGTTTAAAAAGTTCCGTAATCAAATTTTCACTCGAAATAAATCGATGAATAATTTCATTGTTTCTTCAATGCAAATCAACATCGTACTGCGTAATAAACTGGAATATTTGCTTATTCCATTATTGAAAATATTCAATCATCAGTCGATTTTCACTGATTTAAAAATTGGCAGAAAGCGACATGAATTTTAAAAAATGACTAGAATGTACGAAAATCAGTTTTCACCTAGTAAAAACTAATTACTTTTTGTGAACGTGTATTGAGGTATACATTATGCTCTTTTCGAAAAATTGGGACGGTCATTGTATTTTATTATTTGAAAAATTTCCAATAAATTATTCAGATATAGAAGTTGATAAATCTCCAAAAAACTAATTGTTGTAAAAAATGCCACATTAAGTTTAACGATCCATAAGTACATTCCCATTCCTCATAGAGACTTTTTCAAATCGGATACCAATAATTTCCATGTTCCCCAAGGGAATTGTATTCGTTCTCAAAAATACACTGTAATCCGAAACATTCTCAAAGAAAATATTGAGTTGGCTTAAATTATGTTAAAGATGAAAAAACTGGTTTGGTGAGATTTCTTAAACGGAGTCCCGTAACATTATTTTAGGATGAGACCATCCTTATTACTGGAAAAATGGAAAATATCTGAAGATTTTTAAAAATGAAAAAACAATTGCTTGTCTTGAATTTTTTCCAACGAGTAATTTGATACCAAATGCATAATATCTTTAACTTTACGCGGACAGTCTTGATAAAATTATATATATTTATGATTTAACAGCCGATAAAACATTATACTTGAAAACGCAAGTTTTATCTGATTAAACTATAATTGTGATTTAAGAAATAAAAATAATAGATTTTACAGTGTCACCGTATAATATTTAAACGAAAAGTATCCTATAGAGGTATGGGAGGAAGGTCGCAGGGGGTTGATGGAACCGTATGGGGGACGGGTGGGGAGCTCATGGCCCCGACGAGAAAACTTTTTACCCATCGAAAGTTATTCCTGCGGAGGAGTAAAGTGCAGGAGCAGCAGCAGCAGCAGCGATAGAGGCGTCGGCATCTCGCGCGCGCGCTCCCGCGCACGCGAATCTGCATAATTTAATTCTCCCGAGAGCGTTGATTAAAAAACATCAACCCTTCCTCTGCAACCCGTCCCCCCTCCCCCCATCCGCCAATCTCCGCGCACGGTCTCAGAGGCGGAAATCTTAACTTCCGACTCCTTCAAAACGTCGAAATTGAAGTCCGCCCCCGTAGCTCGTCAACGCCTAGTAAAAAGAAAAAGAAAAAAAAAAGAATGCAGAGAGAGAGAGAGAGAGAGAGTTAGGGAAAACTGCGAGGGTATTATAAGCTGGAGAGGGAGTAAGAGGGAGAGAGGGAGAGGGGGAGAGAGAAAGAGAGACAGTAAGCTTTTAACCGACGTATATAGATATATAATATGTATGGTAACCCTGGCACTATACGTATATATATATATATTATATACGTACATCTAAGCGGGACGCGCAGTAGCGGCGGGCGTCGGTGGCGGTACACGCTGCTACTACTCGGGAATTGCCCTCAAAGCTCGCGCGCGCGCTGAGCAGACGAGCGGGGTGGGGGAGGGGTGGGGACGAGATGCGAGGTAAGTTCGGTAGGGGGAGCGAAAACGAGAGCGGCGCGCGGGCAGAGGGCGGGGATGGGGGACGGGGCAGAGACTGTGTGTATATATATAGGTATACCAAGCCGGCGACTAGCTGCGCCGCTCCTGCCGGCGGACGCTGTGCTGCCTCCCCGAGTTTTCGACCGACGCGGGGCGTCCCGACGGCGGCGTCGCCGCTTTCTCGCCAGGTCTATATATATATATATATATATATATATATATATATATATATATATATATTACGTATATTGGGAGGCAGTGCCGACGTAGACGCACGCAGATGGGGACGAGAAGGGGGAAGAGGCTAGAGGGGCGCGTTTTCTCTCGACGTCCCCCCCCCGTTCCCCCGCCCCGCTTCCCGCGGCGCGCACCGAGGGAGATCAGCCGGCGGCGGGCCAATCGCGCCGTGGGGGCCGCGGGGATCCGGTGCGCTGCTGCTGCTGCTGCTGCTGCTGGCTTGACGGAGACGCGGGCGCGCCGCTGTTTCTCTCTCTCGCTCTCTCTCTCCAACATGGCAGTGTGCGTGTTACGCGCATGGCGCCCCCTTCCAAACCCCCTCCTCCATCTGCGTTCCGTCGGTGTGTTTATATTATACCAAGACGTTATACATCTATATATATATATATATATATATATATATATATATATATATATATATATATATGTATTGTATACGTGATCTGCCATGGTTTTCCGTCCCGTTTTTCGTTTGCACGGATGCGAGCTTTCCCTTTTTTGGGTCATGAACGCGAGGCGTATTCGGCTTTATTTTTTGGAAACGACGCGCGCCCCGGCGATTAGGTCCGCAGGGGCGCGGGCGAGACTTCGGGTGCCCTGCTTAACGTATATTTTAGGATTCGACTGTGTTTTTCAATGATCGTTAATTATTTAAAAAGACAGTTGCATCAGAGGGGAGGGGTCGATTCTTTTTTTGAAACGAAAGCTTGAATTTTTCGTTTTTTTTTTGTCTCCATTCGTTCGATATAAATTATATATGCGTGTCGAATGAAGGTATCTAAATAGCTTGAAAGAAAATTCAGTCTTTATTATTTGTTTCGGATTTTTGTTATAAGTTTTTGTTATAATATTTTACAGAAAATATACAAGCAATTTTAGAATTGCTAGCTGGATAAAAACATCAGTATTTTCATTTAGCTTTCCTTTGTTTAATGGCAGCATAATTATTTTCAATTAATTTCCGTTCGATAAGTAGATCAACAATTTTATTTATTAAAGTAGAAATTAACCATTCTTTTCAATTTTAATCAATGAAAACTGATGATTATCCAGTTTTGTAAACGAGCCTTGATCTAAGTATACGAATTTTTTCTTTCATCGATAATATAATGGATTGCAAATAATCCATTAGTGCGCAGTTAAAGTGCTTACTTATCGTCAATATCCTCTGAATTCAGATGTGTTGCAGTTTTTGTAAAAACAAAATAACGGTATCTTTTTCCTTTCGTAAAGACGTTTAAGAGATGAAAGAATACCCGCTCCCCTTCAAAATCCAAGTATTCTACAAATTATTATGTTATTTATAAATCCTATACATAACAATTCAACCGGTATTAACCATACATAAAACTCACAGCACAGTGCAAGGTACCAGAAAATATTAGATACGTCCATCTTTCATCTGCCTAAAATTATTTTCATAGGTAAAAAATTCTTTTTTGTGTCGGAACTGCTTTGCACAACTTAGAATAATTTTGGGCAGATAAAAATTTCCATGCGTCCAATATTTTGTGACTTTCTAGAGGCTATTTGGACAAAAAACATAGCTTTTGCTAGAATATTGATTTTCTTAATCATATACTAATGCGAGACGTCATTTTTCTTTATCGTAATTTTTGCTCTCGTAATATAGATAATATATTTTTTTAATAAAATAGACTGCATATATACAATTTTTCTCTACGTACTCCAAAACACTAGTATTAAATAATTATATCGATCCTTCCATTTACTTCGATCAAAAATATATTAGAAAATATATATCCTAAAAGAGAGACAGAGAGAGAGAGAGAGAGAGAGAGAGAAACCGCATTATCGGGACTCGAATTATTTTTCCTTCCTCCCGCTGTCTTGCGATAAGAGTACGGCACGAGAGGCGGGCTCAACGCGCGCCGCGGTTCGGAGATTATATATATATATATATATATATATATATATATATATATATATATATATATATAAGGGAGTGCCGCTTAACTGAAAATCAGGTGATTGATCCGATGGCAGTGTCAGAGAAGTGCGGACTGATACGTACCCTCCCTCCCCCCCTCGATCTCCCTGTACCAACCAGTCTTGCGTATGACGGTGCAGAGTAATATATATATATATATATATATATATATATATATATATATATATATGTTAGAAAACGAGCTCGGCTGTGGGCTATACAGATACATATATACTATACTAGAGATAGAAAAACCTGGAGGCGATAGCTGAGAGCGACGTAAAGGCGGGCGAGTAAAGAGAAAATGACAAGGGGGGAATTTCGAGCGCGTGGGCAAATATATATATATATATATGTACAGGGTGTCCCAAAATATCATCGTTCGTACTGGCGTACGGATCATAAGCAGGGGAAGCCGCGTAAAAAGGTCGTATGTATTTTTGACGTTTGCAGATGGTTTTTTGCGCTACTCACACCAGTGCCCGTCGGCCAATGAGCGGACTTCGAATAAATCGCCTACAGACCGAGGAGCACGGGAATCGCGAAAACTGTCGCGGAGAATCTCGACGGCGCAACGGGACTGACGCCCGCCGACCTCAGGGGGGGGGGGCGTGAAAAGCTTCAGTTGTTTACTGGAGGATAATTTTACGAGCGCGCCCGTCGTAAATGCGCGACTAATGCGCGTCCGACGGCGCGCACGCGCGCTTCTTGCGCTTTTCGACATTTCGATCTGTACCGACGATAAATACATATATATATATATACATACATACACACACACACACTATATATATATATATATATATATATATATATATATATCAATAATAACCGCAGTATTCGCCGGGATCGTCCCGCGATTCTTCGGACGTCCTCCCCAGATCCCATACGTGAGCCTTCGATACCCGACACCAATGGCCGAGAGCCGCCAGCGCGGACAGCGGCGGTCGCATACTCGCGGAACACCCCGTATACACAGAGGCAGTGGGCGAGGAGCCGCGGAGCCTGGCCGTGCCGCAGGAGATATATAGAGCATCCGAGGATCCGAACCGAAGTCAAGGATGTCAAGAACGTTTCGTGTGTTCCTGGCGCGAGCGCGCGGGGTCGCGCGTCGTCATGGGAACCGTCGTCATTGGGCTAAGCCCGCTCCCTCCCCGGCTCCGTCTCTCTCCCTCGCTCTTTCCATCTCGATTCTCCAGCTCTCCCTCTTCCTCTTTTCTCATCTTTCTATTTTCTGGGGCTCTTGCGTGCGCGCGCGCGCGCGCGTGTCTGTGCCAGTGTGTGTGTGTGTGTGTGCGCGCGTGTGTGTGTGTGTGTAGTACGTATGTGCCTGCGTGCGTGTGAGCGACTCCACTCGGTGGCTTCTCATGCGAGCGCCTCGTGACCCACCCTCTCGCTCATCCAGTAGGTTTGCTCGCTCCCCCCGCCCCAATCCCCCCCGGCGCTTTCACGGTTTTCCTCGCTGAATTCCGTCCACGCGTTTGCCCGAAAGAAAAACATAAGAGCCTCGTCCTCCTTCTTTTTTCTCTGTTTTTTTTTTCGCTGGCCGACGTCTCTGCCGCCGCCCCGCCTCCCCCGCGCCGGTCGCTCTTCTCTCTTTATTTTGTTTCTCCTACAGAGCGATTCGGTGGGTGTGTGTGTGTGTGTGTGTGTGTGTGTGTATAAACGCACACACGTGTATACGACATGTATATCGGTGCGAGCGAACGTCTAGAGGATTCTTTCTCTGTGGGTCGATTCTGGCGAATTGCCCTCGACTAGAAATTCGGGTATTGGACTGTACCTATATATACGCGCTCGTACAAATGCGACTCTGGATAACAATTTGGGAGAGAATCCCCACGGACGAAATATAACACGGGAGCCCGAAGAAAAATCTTCATTTTTTTTCATTCGTTCAACCTCTACGTAGTTCGTTATTACGCACGCGCTTCTGGCGCGAAAACGGATGGTCGCGCGTGTCGCCGCGATCCTAATAATACAACGACCAAAGTTCGGCTCGAGCGCGAGTTCATTATTGCGATAAAATCGGGCTTCAGCGCCGGGGGCGGAAAAAAAAAAGAAAACAAGAAAATTTTAAAGTAATGAAAATATTTTATCGGACTCTTACGCTCTCGTTACGAATTGGTATACAACTTGGTAATTAAAAAAAAAAAGGCTAACGTACTCGCACGAGGGTTAAAAATATTTTTACAATTCAATTAATAGGAAAGACAGGCTCTACCGATGTAATTGTAATATCGGCAGCGTGCGCGCATGCGCGAGTTCACTACTGCCACGTATCGTGACCCGTTAATTGAGCGACGAGCCTTTTTTTAAGCCAGCCCCGGATTGTGAAAAGGACTCGACCTGAATAATAATTCATCCGAACGCGGCCTTCGGCCGCGCGATGGCGGCGAACAGGGGGGGGGGAGGGGAAACCGTCGCCGACGAGAGCGCGGCACAGCTCGCGTGCACGGATGAAACGCGCGGCGCGTCCCTCGAATGTTAAAACAAACGAGAACGAGGAAAGACGAGAAAAACGTTCCAAAGGAGAGAAAGAAAAAATTAACTCCCATTTCCGGCTTCGCACGGCCATTTTATACGTGAAACTCGCGGCGCGGTGCGCGGGAGGTACCATTCCTTTTTTCTTCGTAATTTTTTTTTTTTGTCTCTCCTTCCCTCGTCCTCCTTCCCGCTCTAAAAAGCTCCGGCGAGGCTGGGGCGAGGCAGTAGGGTGAGGGGGCCAACTCCGGAAAAGCTGTTGCGCATAAATATACGAGAATAATAATGATAATAGTGCCCGTCGGAGCGTGGGAGGGAAGCTGTATAAAGCTGCGGCGACCCCCCTCGCCCTCCCCCGCCTCGCCCCGCGATCGCTCTTCCAAATTTATGGGATATATAGGGTATCGCGCGTGCGATCCCTTATCAAACGGTCCGCGCGCGCGTGATCGCGCACCGGCCGAAATTCGGCTCGACCCCCCCCCCACCTCCCCGAAAACGATTTTCGGAAAGCTAACACCGGGCCGTCGGGCGGAGGGGCGAGGAACAACGACGGCGATATGGGTCTCGCGCGAGAGGCAGAGAGAGGGGGAGAGAGAGAGAGAGAGAGAGAGAGAGAGAATATTGCGTGTACGTATTCCAACCTGGCCTCGGGACTGCGAAAGGAACCTCGGGCTTGGGAAGTGCGAGGGGGAGGTTTGGAGCGTGAAAGAATCACGTTTCACCTACGCAATCTACCGACTCGGCTCTATAAATAATTCAACCAAAATATAATACGATCGTTCCTCCGAGGCGAGGAGACCCGGATTTTTGGTCCCTCGCGGGGCTCCTCGCTGCCGTCGCGGCTGGCGGCGCTGCGACGCGTTACCGTTCGCTCGACTCGTTGCTTATATACCTATGTTATACGTGTATTATATATATATATATATATATATATATATAGACGCTTTCTTATTTTTCGGCGAGCTGCTGCAGTCTGGGGAGAAGGAAAGAAAAAGAGCTAGAGAGAGAGAGAGAGAGAGAGAGAGAGAGAGAGAGAGAGAGAGAGAAAGAGATGCGAAGGCGAAAGAGAGAAATCGTAAAGTCCTGAGCTCTTGAAGAAGATCAGGGCATCGGGGAGAGGTGGGGGAGGGGGGGTTAGACAAGTCCGTGGGGCCCCGTCACGATATAATATTTATAAGCAAACGCGGAAAAATCAAGTATACAGAAATTCGGCGAGAGCAATTTAATGAGGGATCTCGCAAAGTACTGCTTGACACGCTAGTCTTATGCATGCGCATACATCGGTACCGACGACCAGCATCGAGAAGTAAAATGCAAAATAAGTAAAATATTTATACATAATCAAGTAGAAGAATTTTTCAGACGACCCAGGAATTGTTGCATATGTTTGTGTGCTAAAAAATAGGTCGGATCGCGCAGTTTTACAAAGAAACAAAAATTTTCCACATGCATCACAAAGCCAGGCCACTTGGGTCGCCCAATCCGGAACGAGGTTATATAACTTAACCTTTATCGCGTCAGGTTTAAGTGAGCCTCTAGCGGTCGATTTTTATCGATACGTCAAAGTTCTTTCCCAGATAGCGAAGTTATTTTTAGAACATGAACGTCCTGCATTAATGAGATCCCGAAAAAATGAAAGAGCGAACAATTTCACCTTCGGGCTCTCGTGCAGCCGTGAGCCGAGCTATTTTTAAAGTTTCGAAATGGCGACTGATTCAAGATGGCGGACGAAATTTTTTCGAAGATCCATCGATTTTTACGATTTCTCGAATCCGGAGGTTTTGGCCGAGGATTGCCGATCACGTATACGTAATATCGACTCAAGATAGTTTATCCAAACTGGCTGATAAATTTTCGAATATCAACCGCCATCTTGATTGAAGATTCGGGCATTCAATTCGTCGAATTGCGAAGTTTCCGAATAAAAAAAACTTTGTTTAAATTTTTCAAAGGAGGGCAAATAAGTTTTTGTCAATTTTTTCTCAATTTGTTTCAGTTGTTTAGTTTCTACCAAATGTCATCTTATATCGGATATTATACACACAGACATATCTCGGATTCTGATCTGTCGTCCCCAAAAGTCTAAATACAAATTTTTTTAACTACTAAATTTGATTTTTCAACGACCTTAAACTCAGTAGGATAAAATCCGACGGATTTCAGATCCGTATTTAGAGAGTTAAAAAAACAAACAAGAATGTATCATACACCTATTATGCGTGCTGAAAGTTTTTTTTATAAAGCTGTACTGGCAGATTTTATCAAATAATTCCAATATTAAATTTTAAGGTCATCGCGTTCCGGTTGAATGATATTTTGATTAATACGAAGCATATAATTTTCTATTTTTAACCATATTTTTTTATTACTTACAATTTAATGACGGATTTTATCTTTAATTACTTTTACTTTTTTTTACATTTAATAAAACTAAAATTCGGTTTCTATTATTATTATTATTAATATTTTTCCACTTTTTAAAAATTCAACCTACGCAATCAGTATTTGCTTCTGTATAATGTATGAAAAAATTCATATAACGTATAGGTTTGTTTTTAAAAACGAAATATATATATCTATATAGCTATATATATGTGTGTGCGTGTGCGTGTGCATGTGCGTGTGCGCGTGCGCGCGTGTGCGTACAGTATGCAAAAGCAACAAGACTGCGAAAAATTATAATTTCTAATATCACGGCCATTATAGCCCAACGATAATTTGATAATTCTGGACAAATTCTGTTGCCTTCCATTCGGCGAAGCGAATTTTCGCTCGATTAAACGACTGCCGCGTCAGTACTGCTCGCGATAAATGCATAAATTTGAAATAATTTACATATCATCGCGGGCCGAACGAGGCGCCTGCGTTGCAAAGCGAGCTCTCGCACGCCGTACGGAACGCGAAGAGCGAGCGCAAAAATGACACGCTCCGCTGGGCGACCCCTGCGACGCCCTCTCCTGCTGCCCGCCTCCCCGCCACATTTCCCCCGCTGACCCGGGCCGAAACGGACGCGCGAGAGGCGCGCATACCGACGGGACGGCCCGCGCTTTCGGAATTGCGGAGCGGGTCTGGGTACAGGGCGTTTTTGCCCCTTTTGCGCCCTTCTGTCGCCCCTCGAAAATACTATATATATATATATACAGTTCGTTCCCTTTTCCCCGCGGACCGCGCGTATATTTAAGCATTGCGTTATGTAGGGCGCAGTGTGCGTGCTCGGCGGCGCGGCACGGCCAAAAGTAAGCGTGGAACGCAAGGAGATGTAGACCGAGAGAGGGAGGGAGATACATCCGTGTGAGGCGACAGCGAGAGAGAACCACGAATTCCAGATTCGATAACCGTGCGCGCGAACGCGCGTATTATAACGAAAGAGCCTATATATGTGTGTATTATTACATTATATATACATTATATTACATTATATATCTACATACATGTATATGTATACGTGGCACATAGACTCAATGCGCATTCCCGCCTCACGCACTGACCATCGGACGAGCCGTGCCGAAGCCGGCGCCTTCTTACACGTGCGACGAACGAACCATCGCGACGCTTCGAACGATGTATCCCGGGTTTTCCTGACGGATAACGCTTGCGCGCGCGCGCGCTTAAACACAGTCGCACATACATAAACTTTCGCTGTCGCTCCCTCCCTCCTCTCTCTCTCTCTCTCTCACTCTCTCTCTCGTACCGGTGCGCGGCTCGCAGCACACCCTATGAATTATATATGACGTCGACCATCGAGCTGTAGAGACTAGGGGAGACGAGTGTCGGAGGGCGGGGGGAGGCGGAGGGAGCGCATTCTAAGGCCACGGGATTTCGAGAGAGAGAGAGAGAGAGAGAGAGAGAGAGAGAAGCTCGTGCGCGCGCGCGCACCATTGAGAAGTGGTTTGATGTCTTCTTCAAAAGAACGAGCGGCGAACAAGAGGAGGAGATATAAGGAATGAGGGAAGGAGAAAGCGAGCCGTGAGAGAGCGCGCGAGAGGGAGAGAGAGATAGAGGAGAGGGAGGGACCAGGCACGGAAATTAATGTAGCTGAAATGTAGATGTGCGCTCCGTCGAAGGGATTCTGTGGCGGGTTCTTAGACGTATCTTTTATACATATATATATATATATCGTTCGGGATAATACGCGTATGATATTCATGAGGCCCCCGGGGCGATTCATTAAAATTGTTCCATTGTCACGCGAGACAGAAGTTATTGTGACACGGCCGGGCGGCATATTCCTCATTTTAAATTTATTAGTTTTACCGCATAATACGCGTCCGCATATGCACGCGAATGGGGATGAAATTGTTTCTGTTATCTCGCGGAAGGGGAAAAAAAATTTTTTAACGGAAAGCGTAACCGTGGTTTATTGGACTTTTTTTTGTCGTTCTCGTCGTTGTTATTGTTATTGTCAGGCTCGCGGTTCTATTACGTGTATAATACGCGATCGGATAAAGGGGTTGTGAGATTTATATTAACGATATCGAGTTATTCGTGCGGGATTTGGATTAGTGAATTTTATTTCGATACTTTTTTTTAAATAATCCTATGGAGAAAAGACGAGATCGAGATCTATAAGCTTCGCTTTTATAAAGTATGTATAATTGTGCACTGAAAAACAGAGAATCGCAGGATTTGAAATGAACGTTGACATTTCAATATAAAATAATAAATAAATTGTAGATGCGTTTTAACGCTATTCTAGAAATTTCTGCCGATAAATAATTCATTTACCAAAAATAAACGCTTATCTGACTCGAACCGATTTGTAATTGGGAGTCCCACGGCAAGAGCCTTCCGCGGGCGTCTCTCGCTTTACACCACTTTATTAAATTAAAAACGCGAATAATTCCCAAGCGCGCGAACAGACGCTTCCGGCAGAAATGGGCCGGTGATATTACCGAAGAACGGTTCGATGGGAAAATAGGCAGAGTTTTCGAGGATAGCCGAGGATTTCCACAAATATTTCCAAAGTTACAAAATGTGTGGCGGGGGGGGGGGCAAAAAAAAATTAGAAAGTCTCCAACGGTAACTGGGTGCCGCGCTTGCCTCAATCTGAACCGATGCGGATCCCCCCCCTGCCCCCGGCGCGTTTACCTTAGGCTAATTTTTTTCTCTCGCGCCCTTCCCCTCCCTCTCCTCGCCTTCGGGGGAAAGTCGCATATTTACCCCTTAGCCCGCGTTTCCGCCGTTCTCCGCCTCGAGCTTTTCTCCGCTATTCAGCCGTTGTCGGTTGCGGCTTAGCGGCTTGTTCGCCGGCGTCAGAGCCTCGTCGGCCTCGTCCGGGCACGGACCGGGCGTCGCCTCGGCGGCGAGCGAAGTTTTCCGATTTTCCCGATTACCGTGGTATCGGAGCTCGGGATCTGCGGGGAGCTCGATCGTTGTCGTATGATCAGTCGCGAAAGTTCCGAGAGTTCGAGAGCACACGGATATCTATATACGAGTACGTATATGTCTGATCGTTCGCTGATCGTGCGAGCGAAGCCGGAGTGGCGACAGTTTAAGTTGTGAAATGAAGGAGGAATCGACGATTTAACCGGTGCCCGGGTGGTCCGTTAAAAAACGTACTGAACACGTGTTTAAGGCGATTCAGGCATATGTGAAAGTGAAGTAAATTATACAGGAATCACGAGGGACGCACATCCGACGGAGAGAAGAAACTGAAAACCAGTGGGGCGCGCAATTATTCGGAATATCCGCGGATCTCCGCGCGCTCTCGACGATTTTAGTCCGTATTCGCCGAGCGAAAAACCCATCCTCGTAATACATACATTTGAATATCTGCGTCGCAAGTCCATGTCCACTCTCTCTCTCTCTCTCTCCCCCCCCTCTCTCTGTCTGCGCCGAAAATCGCTGCCCAAGAATCGCCGTCTCGAGGCGTTTAATAATGGCGCGCGCGCGCGCGCTCGTGCCACGTCAATGCCGGGCGTAAGCGAGCGCCCTCCCCCCTCCCTCTGCACCCCCTGTATAAATCTCGAGGCCTGGCATTCGGACCAATTAGCGTCTCGGTCGCGTTATAAATTTCCCGACGCGACGCGCGCACTTACTTACGCGAATGAGCGCGCGGCGTCCGAGCCGAAAAATTTTTCCTGCCTTTCATAAATATATATATATATATATATATATATATATATACATATGCGTATCCTCGTCATACGACGCGTAAGCGAAAGAAGATCTACACGCGTAAGGTGCGCGCGCGCGCTTGCGCGCTCATCCATAAAACGACCGTAAAGACTTAATTTTACGAGAGGCATAATATATATTTGCCACTGGGCGCTCCGCGACGCATTATATATATATATATATATATATATATATATATATATATATATATATATACAGCGAGTATCGGTGCTGCTGCTGCCGCTGTTGCGTCCCGCCGCCGCCGGCGACGGACCGCGCTCCTGACCGTTGACGCGCGCGGCGCCGGCCTCCGGCCCCTCCGCCCCTCCCCCCACTCCCCGTGCACCCGACGAACTTTCGCGGACGAGAACGAGAGCAAAAAAGCGCCCTCGCGGCTCGAGGAGCTGGGCGAGGGCTGACGAGGGGACGTGGCGAGAGCCGACGGAGAGCGAAAGAAGACGGAGAGTGCGACGGGCACTGCCGGGATTCCGCGCGGCCGAGGTCCCGCGGAGATCAAGCGGACGGACGCGCGCGCTTTTCTACGGCGTCGACGTTCAATTCCCATCGTCCGGAATTCGATCGCTCGTGGCGCTGCGGCGGATATCCCGCGCTGTTTGCCTAGACCGCGATCACCATGGGATTTTCAACGTACGAGGGCGCGATAATCCGACGCAGCGGCGCAAAGAGCGCGATCGACTGTCGCCGCTCGGTCATTTCCACGCGTACTCGATTTTAACGAGGGGCGAATCCATCTGCGCGAGAATCGAAGAGAGTCGCGAGCAATTTACCGCGAGATTCGTCGACCAGTTGAAAATTGACCGATCGCTGCAACTTGCAACCGACGCAAATGACTGGGCGTCGGTGAAAATTTCATCGTCTTTACTTTGGCGGAGCGGGCCGATTATTCATTACCGATTGCGACTTACAGCATCGACGATTTGTCGAGGAAGATATTCGACTGCCCGCAGATCTCGATCTCAAGGGCAACTCGTGCAATACATACATACATATATATATATATATATATATATATATATATATATATATATATATATACACGTTGAATTTACACATTCCTGCAGTAAGATCGAGCTTATTATCAATTCACACTACAGTTTTTGTCGCGCCTGTTCCGACACATATACAACTGTCTTTTTTTTCTCTTCTTTTTTACTTTGTCGAAGCGCGCATCGTAATTTGTTGACGATTTCGCGCGGAGAACCGGTCGATCAATGAATTCTTCGCGGCGGAACGCAATTATAACGAGTGACGAAGGACCGACTGCGCTCGCGAGATGTTCAACTGGATTTCGCGGGACGTACGAATCGATTTCTGAGTAAAGTGACGCGCGCGAGCTTGCTAAAAATAAAAGTTCCAGGTAAAATGACGCGGTCTACTGTCGTCGGATTGTTTTTTCTCTTGAACTTATTCAAATATCTCTCTGTCTATAGTACACATAGAATATATATTGATATTTAACGAAAAATTATTTGAAGATATTAAGACAGCCGTAAACGACGAAAATCTATTATATGCATCGCATGAGCAATTATGCGTATATTATTCCTATATATACACGTGTGTGTGTGTGTGTGTGTGTGTGTGTGTGTACTGTTTTCCAATCCGTAGCAAGTGAATCTGCTCAACAGCTTCCGAGCGAACAGCAATGCTGCGTGCGATAAACGTACAGAAACGCTAAACTCCACTTCCGCTCCTAACGCGTATTTACAGCCAATTCCAGAGCAGCAAAAAAAAAACAAAAAAAAAAAAAAAAAAATTGCCCCCTAAATCCATCCCGGTACCGGGACTCGTAGCCTCATTTCGTTCTCTCTCTCCCTTCGGCTCCGCGTCCCGCGCGCTTCGCGAACGAACGGCCCCGTCGTCCTCCGGGCCGTCGGCCCGTTCCCGCGGCCCAGCGCGCGCGATCCGTCGGCGAACGCGCCGCGCGACCGAGCGCACACGTAAATACATTGTCCGCGTGGTACGCGTAACCGTCGTCCTCTCCCCCTGCCCTCACCCCGCCCGTCGGCGCGCGTCGCGCCTGCTCGCGCGAGCAGCTGCAGAGCCACGCCGAGCGATCGCCGTCTCTCCAGCTCCAACCTTCCTCTCTCGCTCTCTCTCTCTCTCTGGCTCTTTGCCTCTCGCCGTGTCTCGCCGCTGTAACGCGCGCGCGCGCGCGGGGCTTGAGCGCGGATCGAACTTTCAGAGAAGAGAGACAGAGAGCGAGCCAGAGAGAGAGAGAGAGAGAGAGAGCGGTGTTTGGTGGGCTACGCAGGGGGGGGGGAGACATAAAAGCAAAGAGGGTACTAAAGGCATTAACGATGGCAAAAATCGCTCTCTCACTCCCTCCTCACTCTCGCGTCGCTCGCGCCTCCCCGTGAAAATCCGTTTTGAGAGACTCTCTCGCCGAGAGAGTCCCTCTATAAGTGTCCACTTATCGGAGTACGTAATGATGTCATTCCTCCGCCGCCCTTACCCTCTTCCCAGCCTACTGCCCCACCCCGACGCACGCCGGCTCTCCGTACATTACGTTTTAAACAATTACGCTCGCCGGCCGGGGGCCCACCGGCTCACTCGATTCGCTTTTTGCACATACGCACACACAAACACACACATAAATAATATATATATATATATACACGTTTAGCGTTTATGACTAGCGGGCGACGCGCTTGTGTATCGGGTTCGGTTTTTTTACTCCTTTATCCTCCACCTTCACTGACACCCCCTCCCCCCTGTTCTCGTGCCATCCACGTATTTCGGACAATTTATTTCGGCGACGTTTAGACGCACGACTCTTATTATACGCATATAATCTTATACGTGTATGTATGTTTTACCGGGGGGAGAGGGCAGCGAACGACGCGACGGGTGCCGTCCTCGGATCAACGCGCTAATGGGATTGTCGGACGTGGTGAATCATGTCTTATATATTATATATATATATATATATATATATATATATATATATATATATATATACATACATACATACATAAACTTTGACATAAAAGCATCGATGAATTAGATATTTTTATTTTACTTAATTTGTAGTCCATATACGAAATTGGACGATTAGAATGTAGCGGTTTGTACATCATATGAAAGATTAATTCAAGATTTCACAATAAAATTATATTGTAATAAGATATATATATATATATATATATATATATATATATATATATATATATATATATAATGGCAAGGCCGATATCAATAAGTACAAAACAGATTAATTATTTCCTATTATTATGTAAATAAAAAAATAGATTAACAATTTCATATATATAGTCGAATAATATATATTAAGCATATGCCAGCGTTGCGTGTACGTATATAATACACCCGTATTATATTTTTTAAAAACAGAAATTTTAACTTTAGACTTTATTTTTGCTGTAATCATTTTTATATGTATATATAATCATTATATATATATATATATATATATATATATATATATATATATATACGTTCGTTTTGCTTGTATCTCGAATCCGACTTGAAAGCTCATTAAAATGTATTTTATTTTCGCTGTATGGATATTAAAAAAGAACACATCTGCCTAATATTTTAAGGAGTTTAATCCCGTGGCTTTTAAAATAATACATTTTCTCTTTCTCTCTCTTCTCTTCGTATCGTTATGTATATACATAATATCTACCATTATCCAAATTGAGAAACCAAAAAATTTTCGCCGAATGGTAAATTCACGGGATGTTCCGCCGTTTACCCGACAGCGATTTGACAGTGAAAATTTGGAAATAACTTCATTGTTCCGACAGTGAAAATTTCGCTGGTGTATTTTTTTCTCGCATTTTCTGAAAACAAAAACGTCAGCCCATTGCTTTAGAGCTTAGAGCCAATGAGATCGTCAACAACGAGGCCAGCACATATGTTTTGTCCATTGATAAGCGACGCCAGCTCTCAGTGATCGGGCGGTGGGTGACGATTTTCGCGTCGCGATCCCAATTTCGTGGAGGAATTGTCATACGTGCAATCCCTTTTGACTCCCTATATACATATTTCGGCATATATATATATATATATATATATATATATATATATATATATATATATATGCCGAAACGCTTCATTTTCGAAAAGCCCCGACGTTAACATCGACTCCCCCCCCGCCCTTCCTCACCCGTGCGCCGACATGTTTACTGCCAATTAGCAATGCCGGGCCTGCCGCCGCCACCGCCGCCGCTCGATAGAGAGATATAGTTATATATACATATATATATTTGTGCTCGCGACGCGTGGAGAGGAGATCGCGCGCGCGAAGGAGCGCGGCGAGGGAGGGCGGCGGGTCGGGCTGAGAGGGGCCGGGGGGGGGGGTCTTTTTAATCCTGCCGACGCGGCGCGGTTTCCGCTCAATCGTCACGCTGAATTCTGCAGAAAGTAATCAGCCAATCCGGTATAGGTGGGTGGTCCTCTCCTTTTCGCCTCTCTTTACTCCCCGACTCCCCCGTTCTCCCACTCGTTCCCTCATTCCGCCGCCCCCTCGTTCCTTCACGTCCCGCGAGGCCCGCGTGAGCCTCGGCTGCCGGCGAGAGGAATTCCCTCTCTCCCTCTCGCTCTCTCTCCCTCTCTCTCTCTCTCTCTCTCTCTTTCTGGCTCTCCGAATGACCGCGGCTCGGCGTGTCCCGCGAACGTGATCGCGCATGCCGCGCGCCGAGTGCACACACGTGTCGGACCTCTTTGCCCTTTCTCCGCCTCGTCCTCCCTTCCCTTTCTTGCGCTTGTCCGTTGCCTCGATGAAATGTGTGTGTGTGTGTGTGTGTGTGTGTGTGTGTGTGTGTGTGTGTGTGTGTGTGTGTGTGTGTGTGTGTGTGTGTGTGTGTGTGTGTATGTAGTGTACGAAAGAGACCCGCGCCGACACGGGATAAAAAGTTTTTTCGTCGGTCAAAAGGGGATCCATTTTAATAAATTTTCGTGCGCAACCGCGCCCCTTTATAAAGCCGTGGAGGGAAAGAGAGGCAGATATATATATATAGAGGGCCCAATCGCAAAACGTTCATTTTTACGACCAAGACCTGTATATATATTTATGCAAGCGTAACGTTTGTCCTTCTTCTTCTTTTCTCCTTTCTTTTAGGTTTTATTTATAA
Organism: Sycobia sp. Sy_11; assembly: GCA_018907035.1. NCBI lineage: Eukaryota > Metazoa > Arthropoda > Insecta > Hymenoptera > Epichrysomallidae > Sycobia > Sycobia sp. Sy_11. Next base: position 329,379 of record JACCIC010000300.1, read on the forward strand.
TTATATATATTCTATATATTCTATATTTTATGCATATATACAGATATATATCAAATAGAAAATATTTAGTGTATACGCCAAGTACAAGTATTCAAATATATAGTTCGTATTATCTGGAAGGTATTATAGGAATGTAGTCTGAAATTCTTAGCGCTCAGGTTCACTTTGGCCGCACGAATGCAGCGAGAATATTATTTTATCGTATATATATATATATATATATATATATATATATATATATATATATGCACCTGTTAGTGCAATAGATACCATATCTGTCGAATTCCAATAATATTTGCATATTTTACCATATTAAGATATATACCATTTATTATTTCTCAATGACTTAAGGAGTTAAGGACCTCTGGTTCTGTGATATACGATCGGTGATACGATTGGAATCAGTTGAAAATAAATGGAAGAAATAATTCAAAGAATATTTAACCTATAAAACCGTACCTATTTTCTATATTAAATATTTAATAGAAATATCTAATGATTCGGATCAATAAGAATCGTCCAACTGTTAAAGGCAACGAAATTTCACTCTATTTGCGCAGTGTCTAGCTTGAATTTTTACGAAATTAGTCAACGTTGTGTTGATCGAGGCACTGGATTGCTATTGAAAATTTCAGTTTTTTTTTTTTTTTGGCGAACTGCAGTTAATTTTTAACCGAATCAGCTTCAACCGTACGACAATGCGTCTGATAACGACGCATTTCCTGAAATTAACGAGCATTTGACAAAGGCAATTTGCGTCACGATGAAGATATGAGAATTTATTCTATCGTCCCTGGCAAAAAAGGAACGAAGAACGTCAATAGTGAATAATTTCCTCTCTGTCATCGTACGCATCTTCGTAATAAGACCAAAAAACAAAATTCCATTACACTTACGTACGCTGCTATCTCATTGATAAATGCATCATAAACGTATTTTTGCACGAACGTAATCGTCCTAAGTAGTCCGTATGCGAACAATCCTAAACGAAAGTTTCATCCAAACGCTTTTACATTATATATCTATACGTATATGGATATATAATGTACGTGCGCGTACACGTATATATATATATATATATATATATATATATATATATATATATATATATGATAATAGGTACGTGCGCGCTCGTTGCCAAAAAAGCGGATGCATAATTTAAAGCCCTGCAAAAAGCGCGTTACATCGTAGGCATCGGGGGCCCGGTCGCGGGACGCGCGTCACGCCGACACACGGGCGCCAATTTATTTACCCCCACCCTCCCACAACACACCCCTCTCGCGCAAAAAATCCGAACGTCCCGTCTTACTTTTTTCACCGGTCTCCCGCTCCTGCACGGCTCCGACCCCTCCCCCCTCCGCGCCGTCCCTCTGACCCACGTCCGCCTTCCTTTTTTTTCTCTTCTTAGAAATTTACGCAGCGGCGGCGGCGACGACGACGACGACGCAATCGATGCTCCTAGATAATGAACGCAGATGGAAAACATGCGAAGGGGGCGCAATGCACAACGGTGCGGGGAGAACACGAGGTGTATAATACGTTAAGTATATATATATATATATATATATATATATATATATATATATACATACGTGTGATTATCGTCATGATATACACACGGTGCGGTTCTGCGCGCGCGCGCGTGTATGTGTATCTGTGCGCGTTCAGGCAGCGTGCACGTAGGTCACGTGCGTTTGTTCGCCTCATGTGGCGTGCACGCGTGGTCGGGCGCCGTTGCCCGCGGAGACCGAAAGAGAGAGGGAGAGAGAGAGAGAGAGAGAGAGTGAGAGAGATAATATCGCTAAGGCAGACCCTCTCCTTAGTACTCCTCCGCCTCCCCAACCCCCCAACGCGCTCGTACGCCACTGTGCGAATATCGGCCGGGGAGACGGTAAATTTCTTCTTTCTTTTTTTTTTCTCTTTTTGTTACGCCGGCAGCTCTCCGATGATGCGGGGTTTGGTCTACGTTTATATATATATATATATATGCACCGGGCTGATTAAGCCAGTCGGGTCGGTAGGGATTATGCCCGTTTTTTTTTGTACGTTGCACCTCGCGATCGGCAGCTTTAATTAAGAGCCGCGATATCGGTAACCGACCCGAGATCCGAGCGGATTTTCTCGATAATTTATTTTCATCGTTATTCTTTTTTTTTTTTCTTTTTCTTAAGGTGATCGTCAAAGAATCAATTTTTATCGATCCAGAAACGAGCGCTCGGGCTTCAAATAATACTTTATACGTGTATAAAGTTAAATTGTTGCGAATCTTTCGTAACGGTAGCCGTGCAACGTATTATTAAATTAATAAACATTGAATAATAAATAAATCCTCGGATTTTTATAATCTGCGGATTTGAGCGAGGCGAAATCGCAAGACTTGAGAATTTTTCACCGATACGAACGAGTAAATAATTCTGACTTCGACGTGCGCCGAGCGAGCGGTGAAGTATTCACTGAGCTAACAGTGAAGTTTTCCGACTGTATCGGCGCAGTTGGCCAATTTCCATTAATTGAGATTTGTGGAGTACGCGTTAAAAAAAAAAGAAAAAATTTTCTTTTAACGAATCTTTATTAAAGAGCGGTCTACAGACCGTTAATGCACGGAATCGAGCGGATGCGGCCGCATAAGCCGACCGTCGTGGAACACCGCAGAGAATATATGACGAGGATCTTTCACAATGTAACAATTTTACGACCACGAATCATTAATTAATTCCGAAAACCATTGACTAAATTATGCCTGCTCTTATCGTAGTAACAAACCTCCTACAATTAATGATTTTTCAGCATCATTTGTAATCCGGCAATTTTTTTTTCTTATTTTCTTCGTTTTTCCCATCGCGAAAATATAACCCCGTTTTCATCCTGGGATTACGAATCATCGGATCCCGGACTCGGACGCCGCCCTAACTAGCGATAGCAGAGTAGAGTTGTCCGCGTCGCCGCATCGGTACACGAGCGTCATTATTCTTACGGTGATTAAACTAGCCGAATGCGCGTCTCGAATAATTTCTCGGAATTATTTATAGAGCAGCCGAGCGCGCGCGTAACAGCGGACGGAGTCGATGTAAAAAGAGAAAAAGGGGGGGGGGGAAATCATCCAGTAGTGCGACGCCGCGCGTGTAATATACGCTTCCTCGTGCGGTAGATATGAGGTATGTACGTGTTCTCCGTACGGACGGGAGAGCAAAAAAAAGAAGAAAAAAAAAAAAAAACAAAAAAAAAACGGAAGAAAACCAAACAATTATACCGAATTGGTAAGCCGCGCAGTAAATAAAAGTCCAACTACCGCGTGTCATCGCGATAAAAGTCACAATTGTAATTTACGGAGAACGGGTGGAAAAAAAATGCAAATCAACAATAAAGGACTTATTAAATGCGCGCGTACATATATATATATATATATATATATATATATATATATACGTCTGCGGGCTCGCGCGGTAGCAACAAACAATGGCGGCCGCGATTACGACCTTATAAATAGGCGTCGTTTGGCCAAAAATTATTTTAAACTTTCGCTCGGATTATGATGGAGAATTAGGAGCGAGAGCGAGCGAGGGACAGAGAGAGATAGATAGATAGATAGAGAGAGAGGGAGAGAGAGGGAGAGAGAGAGATAGAGAGAGAGAGAAAGAGCCATTAATAAATCACGACGAAATTTACGGGCGCTATTACATGGAGCATAACTTTTTCTTTCTTCTGGCTCTTTTTATATTTTTATTTTATTTTATTTTGTTTTTCTTCGTTTTTTTTTTTACAAAAACAACGATGCTCCTCCCCCCCCCCCGCCATAAATTGCTCGTCCACGCGGCGCACAATACGCCAGTAACTCAATACCAGTTCTAATAGATAAAGTTGGCGTTATAACGCGCGGCGCGTCAATAGGCCGGTACTTATACATATGTATGTGTGTGTATACACACCTATACATTTCTGGGCGGCTTGTTTATTCGCCAAAATAGAAATAAATCTTTCGGGCCGGCACCCCCCCTCCCCCCCACCAACGACCCGGGCGTCCGACGCTTCCTCGTAAAGAACAGCTGATCGGCGGAGTTCGAAGTGTGCTGCGTACACGTACGTGTGTATATATACACAGGTATACACGTATATATATACACATATATGTACAGGTGACTGAGTAAATCGAGAGTTATTGGTCCGAGAGCGCCAGGGGGTGGAGGATTTTATCCGTATATTTCGCGCTCGCGGTTCGTAATCGGCGAAGGCCGGTCGTGCCACAATATCGTACATCATTATAATAATCATTATTATTATTAATATTATTATTAATATTACTATTATTACTATTATTATTATTATTATTATTATTATTATTATCGCAAGAGAAAAGCGAGCAACCTAAGCGGCCGCCTATATAGTACGCGGCCTATAATATATCATCGAAATACGAGCGACGCGTGTAACTCGCCGCTTATTTGGCCTGGCCCAATGCCCGCGCTAAACGCTCGTTAACGGGGCGCGAGCGTGAATTGGCTCAATAAACTAGCCGGGCGCGCGAGCCATCTCGCGCTTATAGATGTATAGTCATACATGTATACATACCTTTAAGTAAGCATATATATATATGTATATATATATATATATATATATATATATATATATATATATATATATAATACTTATTTATTTAAGCATCCGTGCTCTTAATTATATTATTGAATTATGAGCGAAGTTTATCCTTGCCGCTGGTTCTACCGATGTGTGTGTGTGTGTGTGTGTGTGTGTGTGTGTGTGTGTGTGTGTGTGCGCGCCTGTGTGTACACACACATATATATATGTACAATATATCTAGTTTAGTCGGCACCTTGCGAGCCGAGAGCGCGTTTACGATGTCGCGCGCTCGCCGCGAATCGGCCTTTGATCGCGGGTTCTCGCAAACTACCTCCGACTCCCCACCCCCGATTCTACCAATAGATATATATATATATATATATAGTCCTCCGGGGCGTGCAACACAGCGTCAATCCGCGCACGCAGCTCTCACCCCCCTCTCTCGCTCCCTATCAATCTATCGAAGGGCGGGAGGATCGCGCGCCACCTATTTCTACGCAGGACTTGGACTTCGCCCACGCGCCTCGCGTCCTCCACCTCGCCGTCGCTGCACGTGAGCATGGCGCGCATATCGCCCTCTAGCCCTCCGCCATCCCCCTCCCGCGCTACCTTCTGCCCAACCCCTCCCGCCCGCCTCAAGGGCTGTGCACCGCGCGCGTTACGTACGCGGCGATAAGCGTCCCGGGGGCGAGATCGTGCCGCGCTCTCGTGCGTTTTATGGCGGCGGATGTTGCGTCACTTCTGATCGCCTCCTTTCTTGCCCCCGCCCCCTCCCACCTCAACCTCCACGACGCCGTCGCGAGTTACAACGCGTCGATGATTTTATATATATATATATATATATATATATATATATATATATATATATATATGTACGCCTGTAGGACTACGTATATAAACTATGTTATGTATGTTAATGCATTCCGCACACGCCATAATGAGGGCCGTATTTCAATGTTTTGACGACGCGCGCGCACGTGCCCCCATTTTTTTTTCTCTCCTACTACTGGGGTCGGTGCTCGTGCTCCTCTTCCCCTCAGCATGACTTTCTAATATTCCGCTCTCTCTCTCTCTCTCTCTCTCTCTCTCGTATCGACGCGAATCGCTACTTAAAGTGATCAGACGAAATGAAATGAAATTACATACATATTTCGATTAATTGTAATTTCATGCTTATGTAGAAATTCTTTCTCTGAAAGATATGTTTAGTATGATAATCCTTCTGCCTTGGTAATTCAAATAAATTACTCTTCAGAAGCTTTACAATAGTATGTTGTCGTGTGTAGAACAGGGTTTCCAAAAACTGCATTTTGAGACCAGCCTAAGTGCGGCATATATATATATATATATATATATATATATATATATATTCCTGATCCTTGTGAACAATGCCCGACGATCGCCCGGCTTTTCAGGCTAGACCCATTGGCGCTAATATAAGCGTCCCATAAATATTTGCCGAGAATCGTTTCGCTGCTCCGCGGTGGGTGTGAACGAGGGCTGGGGGGAGGGGGGCGGGCACGACGCAAATTCATTAACGACACATTTTTCAAAGCGATCGATAAAATTCCGAACGATAGCGACCGCCTCTTTATACCGGGGATTGGCACGAGCCTCGCGACTCGTGCGATCGAATCGTCGATAAAAATCAGCGAGAATCGGACAATTTAATTTAATCTATTCCGATTAACGTGGCAAGAGTCTGACTTGGGCGCGCAAATACCTCGCTGTTCCCGTAAGCAACGCGATCTGGCGAATCTACCTCGACGATTAGATAACAGTCGCGCGCTCCTTCGAATGACACTTTAGTCGCCCCGTAGCACAGATTTATAGATGTAATTCGTCGATGAATGAAGCCGCGAGATCCCGCGTACATACGTAGACATATTTATTTAGACATACACACATACGAGCCGAGCCCCTTCCACCCGGCCAGTCCGCGCCTCGGGCCATTGTAAATCGGTAAATCTCCGGTCGCGGCGAGCCCGCCGCGATAGACGCTTTACGAGTGCGCGACGAGCCGCCACCATCTTCCAGAGCCGCCGCCCCCGCCCCCTTGCCCCCCCCCTCGCTCCAACCGCCCTCCGCCGCGCGTTTACGGCGTGGCTACGACGTGGCTGCGACTGCCGCGGGACCAGGTGAGCCCGCTAATACACACGAGAGCTCGCGCGCGCGCGTCCATAACGAGGGAGAGAGGGAGAATATAATATCCTCCGCGAGTCTCGCCCTTCCTCTCTCTCTCTTTTTCCTGTTTCTCTCTCGACCTTTCTGTCTCCCTCGCTCTCATTTCGCGCGCGAGCGTGCGCGCAACAACCTTGGCAAAGGGCGCGTACACGCGCGCAGGTGACCGACGTCTAGGAGTGCATAAAGGCTCTTTCTCTCTTTCGCTCTCGTCACAGGACACATTAGCCATCCGAGACCTTTCCTCGCTCTCTCTCTCTCTCTCTCTCTCTCTCTCTCTCTATCTCTCTGTGCCTCCCGTTATACTCGTGTCCTCTTCACCGTTTATATAGATATATATATATATCCTTCGTCCTTTGGCTTTGACCCGAGGAACGAAGATAGAAAGGAAGAGAGAGAGAGGGAGAAAGATGAGACTTGCACGGAAGTCCGCTTAAGCATTTTATGGGGTGGTCGGCGTAATTTGATGGCCCTATAAAAACGCCTAGTCTAGTTTTTCCCCGGGGCGTCTCTCGATCCTCTCCGGCCGTCATTCGTCACTCGGCTACGCGGGCACGCGCTCGCGCTTCTTCTGCGCTCGGCGCGGCGGCCGTCCTGTTCCCACCCTCCTCCCCGCCGCCCCGTCCTGTTTGCCACCGATTTTCCGACCGGCGGGCAAGCCAGACCCACCTCCCCCTCCCCTTTATTATTTTGTGCTGCACTATATATATATATATATATAGCTATAGATATATATATACACAGACGAACTGATCGTATAACGCACGCGCGTCCTCTTTTCTCCACTGTGTGTTATATAAATATACACTCCTACGACGTCTTTCTTTCGACGCTGTTTACACACACACATATACATATATATATATATATATATATATATATATATATATATATATATCGGGAAGAGTCACTCGGTGACCCTTATAGCCGAGGGCTGCGATTAGGTGGTTCCCCTCCCCACTCTCCTTTGCACCGCGCCTGCTATAAATGTCCGCGACGTGAATGCGACGTGTAGCTGCTCTTCAGCAGTCTTCCATCTTCCCATCCCTCTCTCTCTATCTCTCTCTCTCTCTCTCTCTCTCTCTCTCCATCACTTTTAAAGAGAGGTAAGGCGGCTGCGCGCAGTAGCGCCGGGGGACGTGGGCGAGGGAGGAGGAGAAAAATCTCAATTTTACAGGCTCCTTTTTCCCTCCTTTCAGTTATAAATCTGCCAAATTACACGGCCGCCGCCTCCTTCCCCCACCCCCCGTGTCCAAACGCGACAGTTAGACGTTGGGACGATCCGTACGGTCGCTGACCCTCCGCCTAGAATGGGATTAAGTGTGCATGGAAGAGCGCCGTATGCGTGACTCGTACTCTTTGATATCGTCTGGTACCATCCTCTGTATATGCGTGTGCGCCCGCGCTCGCGCGTGCCAGTAATTGTCATAAGTTTTTCTTCGAAAGCTTTTTTTTTCCTTTTCGTCGAGGCAACGTGGAGTCGCGCTTCGTCGAATGAAAGGGACCAGACGACAAAGGGGCAGTGCGCGTGCTCTCGGTATACTCTGTTTACTCGAACCGTTACATTCGTTGTATGGAGAGAATACGTCGCCCGTGCAAATCAATAAGAATGATCGATGATAATGTGACCGAAGGTGTCCGCTTGAGTATATATCGTATTGACACTACCTATTCTGTCAATTTCAAAAAAAAAAAAAAAAAAAAAATACAAAAACTACCAAATATGTAATATAATTCTTTTATCAATACTAATACTTAAAAGATCAAGGTTTTGTTTGTATTAAATACGTCCGTAATGTGAAATGACAGACACGTTTGCGAATATCGATTGAATTGCACGATCATTGTTTTGATAGCTGTTCCGTCATTTTTTTTTTTTGATTCAGTGTCAAATTATAAAGATGAAGACGTAGTTTTCTTGAATAACATGTTTTTTATTAATACATATATATATATGTATATATATATATATCTATATATAGTAATAATAAATAATCCCATCTATATAATTTTTGTAATTTAATATTTTTTGCACCAAGTGTTTGTGTTGCAGCAACCTCTATAGCAATGGACACCGATGTCTGACGTAGTTTAACACTTACTACTGTATTGTTTCCAAACAAAGACAAAATTAATTTCGGTCGCGTCTTTCTTAATAAAATTCGTGTTCTTTTTAAAGAAAAATAAATAAATAATACGCAATTATAAGGACTTAATTAAAGTTTAAAAAAATTTATCAATAAAAGAAAAATCAAGGAAATAAACCGCATCTATAACAAAAGAAACGGGCGAAGGCGTCTGTCTATCCGAACTCGAACCATAGATATATATATACATATATAAAACTAAACCTCCCATAGCAGAAGCCAACAAATGATTAGCATTCCGCAGAGTCAGGAGCACAAGCCGAAAAAGAAGCTTCGTCGACGTGACGGCTACAGACATATATATACCACCAGAACGGCGCGTGCGGGAGTTCAATAGCCGGGGAAGAAAAATTCGATTCGCCGACTGAATAACAAAGCCTCCTACCGCCCCTCTATATATATATATATATATATATATATATATATATATATCTTCCACAGAGGCAACGCGCGATTTCATCGTCGCATGATCTGTATAGCCGCGCACCCGTGCGGCTTATCAGAACGTGGGGATCTCGGGCTTGATAGGGAAAAACAGCAGAGAGCAGCCTGTGTATATATATATATATATATATATATATATATATATATATATATATATATATAAATGCGCATACATAGCAGTAGAACAGCAGCCAATATACAGTGGGGTGGGCTGAGCAGTCGCAGAGGGAGAGGAAGTTGGGAATCCGGGGACCGGGCGCCCAGTCATCGAATTCGGGAAAGCGAGAGAGAGAGAGAGAGAGAGAGAGAGAGAGAGAGAGAGAGCGGGGAGGGAGATGGAGGGTGAGCAATCGGGGGTCAGGAAACGGGAAACGTGGTGGAAATTGAAAATGTGATGGACGCCTAGAGGGAGAAAGAGACAGGGCGTGGGCGCGCTAGGGGGGGATTGGGCAGGGAATAGATGGCGAGCCCGGATACGAGTAGGCTCCGATGTCGGGTCGAGAGTAGGAGGCGCGCAAGGCCTGCGGAAATTACGCGGACCAGCGTTTGTATTCCGCGCGTCCTGAAGGGGAGTCGGGGTGGGGACGGAGGGGGGGTGGATTAACGCCGAGCTGGCTGTCCGGTCTGGTCCTCTCCCCTAACGCTTCCTCCCCCCCCCCCCAAGCATGAATCGGCTGTTGTGGATTCCCTTCGCCCATCCCCTCCCACCCGCTTCGCGCCAACTCGGTGTACATTTGTATGCGTATACGTATAGATTTGGGTAAGGTATGCGTCTGAATCGAGACGGCTGCAACTTAATATTGTTAATCCAATTGGGAGAGGCACCGCATAGAGCTTATAGTGCCGGTGGTCGTGCGCCGAATACACGCTATATACGTGTTCAATTTACAGATTTGACGTTTATCATTTGATCGATTAAATTTATGCGGGTTAAAAATCTTGTAAATTGTAGTTTTTTTTTTTTTTTTTTGTTTTACAAAGTGTTCTGTTAAGGATGAGAAAGAGAAAAAATATTTCTGTTGCCTCGCGAATCCTGTAAAATGCAATTTTATGCCGAACAACTTGAATATTACAATCCTGCGTTCTTTAATTTTGATTTTGCAAAGCGCTAGTCTGTTCTACCCTCGTGCGACGTAAAATTGCATTTTTCAACGCGGCTTTGAAAAAGTCGTCTTCCACTCTCTAAACTTTTCACGGCTGTATAATTGAATGTTAACCTCGCCCGCTGTAAACGTTCGATTGAATCCTCTCAAAGAAAAACAGCATTTTTCTCGA